>JAHZMX010003394.1:0-19015 GCA_027743895.1 Seira musarum
ATGCAAAATTGGTTGTAATTTTTAATACAAAAAAGAGTCTAGCATGAATGGAGGACGATTTCCCCAATTGTAATTTTCAGTGATATGAATGGGTGAAGAGTTGTACATTTTTATGAGAATAACTGTGATTTGGTCATTTTTGAAGGCCATAGTGCGATTTGAAGGGTCTACAAAGATGTAATCACCTACCCGTGTCGAATTGAGAATGGCGAAAAGTAATACAACTAGAGCCTAGGCTAAGGCTAACACAGAATTTGCGAAATTGGCCAATTCAGTCAGTCGTAGCACAGTCCGAATGCAAACGTTAATTATGAAAATGATAAGCAAGCGAGTGGGAATTATTACGAGTTTCTTTTGATGACACAATACAACCATTAACACTTTCGTAGACTATTAAAGCTTAACTTCCATTTTTATGACGATTGAAACGAAAAAGTGGAGTTATGAAAGGGAAGATTATTAGCCCTGCGGTTGGTTACTTTAACCTTGATGCCAAAATTATACTGGTCAGTAGAAGTTTAGATAATTTCGATAAAAATAAACAAAAAAAAAACATGTGTATTGTATTGGAAAATCCGGCAAAAATTCAATGAAATGTTTAAGTAAAAAAAAGATTTTACGATATTGGAAACTGGTACGATATTCGAATTATGACAAGGCATAATCATCAAATGAATGAGTCATTCAAATGTCAAAAAAATTTGTTTGCTTGCATCATTGTAACAAAAGAGCAGGAAGAAAGTCATAAGACACTAAAAGTGCTGTAGTGCAAATGCTATTCACACTAAAATATTTTCTGATGAAAATTGATTCCCTTCAAGTGCGTCCTATCTTGTAGCCGACAGGTGGTCGTTTCACCTATTTTTCATGGGAACTTTGAACAAGGCCGAAATAAGTGGGTTCGATTGAAAACAAGGAAGTCAATAGATTTTTAACTAGAATATTCTCCAACATCTTTAAATGCCCTTCGTAACATGAATTACACAATTTAACTTTTGGTTATACCTACAATAATGCAAAGCGATACAAACATAAATTATACGTGGGCTACTTCTCTTTTGAAAACTATGCTCTTGCAAAAAAAATCTTCAAAAAGTAAGCGCCAAATTGATTGAACCGCAAAACAGTTTTTGTTTTTAGCGCAAGCTTAAATGTCGATGGTGCCGCAGCGTAATGACAAAAAACCGCAGAAGATGTTGCATCAAACAATTTTCTCGATACTCAGAATGATCAACACGCATTGTCTTTATGCGAAAGAGGTTAATCACTTTTCAGAAATGAATTTTTTCTGCTTACTTTAAAAAAATGTACGAAATATGACGACTTCAAAGTTTCACACGATGGTTTGATGCAACGCTTATTGGACGCTGTAAATACGTCCACAGATTTCGTTTCGGTTTACGAAACTTTCACACTTATCATGCTTCATGAATTTTGCAAAGACATCTTCATAAAATCATCTTTGGGAATATTCTTTATCAAGAGGTTCCTTGCTTAGTTTTGGACGATGTCGAAAAAATAATACATATAGTACATATCCAAATACTTTGATTTTGATTTGTGGAACCTTATTTTTTTAAAATTTGAATTAAAAATCTTACCTGCAGTATATCTGCCATCTTAAAGCTAGTGACTTAGATTGAACTCCTTCCTGATGAAAAAGAAATTGTTTTGAAATATTGAACAAACCGTCAGATGATTTTCACTGAAACGATTAAGCCTTTGGAGTTTCACACGATGGTTTGATGCAACGCTTATTGGACGCTGTAAATACGTCCACAGATTTCGTTTCGGTTTACGAAACTTTCACACCTATCATGCTTCATGAATTTTGCAAAGACATCTTCATAAAATCATCTTTGGGAATATTCCTTATCAAGAGGTTCCTTGCTTAGTTTTGGACGATGTCGAAAAAATAACTTGTACATATCCAAATACTTTGATTTTTGATTTGTGGAACCTTATCTTTTTAAAAATTTGAATTAAAAATCTTACCTGCAGTATGTCTGCCATCTTAAAGCTAGTGACTTAGATTGAACTCCTTCCTGATGAAAAAGAAATTGTTTTGAAATATTGAACAAACCGTCAGATGATTTTCACTGAAACGATTAAGGCTTTGGAAATTTTATTTACCTTAAATACGGAAACTTTGACGAAGTAGGTGCACTGTTTCCAGTGCTAATGCCTATTTTAAACTACCACCCTGCTCACACCTTCAATAAAATTCCTCGTCTCGTGAAACACTCAAGGATAATCACGCCAGAACAAGCAACAAAGACAAACTGAGCTCCGTCACTGGCAAGAAATCACTATAAAAGTGGTTTGACTTTGTTGAGGGTTAAATTAGGCTTTGTGGTGATGATATGAATTTTTCTCTACAGTCTAAGGTTGTTTGAACACTGAGGGGTTGATTTATTTATTTATTCTGGCGTGAATGCAAAAAAATTATCCTCAATTCACAAAACTGCAATTTTTTTCAATGAAGTTATACCATACCCAAAAATCCTTTCCATTCATTTTTTGCCCAAAAAAAAAGTTAAGTAATGCTGAGCTACGCTACTGGTCTTAAAAGATCTTCATCTTTCTGAGAGTGATCAGATCAGAACAGTTTTTAAAAAAAGTAATACAAGATAGGGATCATCATACTGCACTTTTTTTTATTGTTACATGTATTTACGTATTTGATCAACAATTTAAATCTGTCAACGTCAAAGTAATTTTTGAGGGATTTGTACCTGTAATCACATCATAAATCTGCACCGTTAAGTATATAGCATGATTGGATGAACAAGAATTTATTGAAAGTGCAAAGCCCTGCCTGACACTTTCTCACGCTTTCTTCCCAATTTGCACGGGCTCATCTGATGAGAAATATTATTAATACTCTCTTTTTTATTTATTTAATCCTTAATTTGCCTTCTTTTTGTTGACTTACTCAAGAGCAAAAACATGTTAACGAAAAAAGTTATGATGATACGGTCGATAGATTTTTCTTTATTGCAGCGATGATTGGGATAGGGGATGGATGAATCATGGTAAATAAGGATAATGATGATATAGTAATTGTCCCTTAAAATTAAGATTTGAAATGATTTACGTAATTGTCATTATTATAAGTTTTGTAGTGATTTTGAAATTACATCTTCTGCTCTCAAGTGCATCTTCAGTTTCGGCGGATCGAATCAGCTTTTAATATAGGACAAATTATCCAATGACTGGCATAATTTTGCGTGATGCACACAGGCACAGGGTAGGGTATAATAAAAGTCTTTAGCTTTTTATTTTTTTCAAAAAGTTCAAGCATTTTTGGCACATTATTTCCACTTTCGTTTTTTGATGCGCTCAATGAAACATTTGGAGAGGCTACCTACGTTTTATTAGAAAATGTGATGAATTTTAGTAAACTCCCACTGCCAGTGCTGCGTTTGGAAATCACTAGGAATGAATGGCTCACATTTTAATATTGCTAATTCATAGTGACCGAATGACCTGAAACACGTAACGATGCGGTCATAATTATGATTGACTTACCTATTTTAAATCAGGGAAGAGCAGGAAACCAAATAAAATGAATGCAGTTTTTAACGGATACGCACGTATGAACTAAAATGATATATGGTTCAACTCAATGCAAATGTGTAAGGTAAGTGAAATAAATTGAATTCGAGGTTTGGGATTTTACACTTTTGATACGCACGGAAATTTAAAAATTTATGTCGTTTCCTTCTGTTCCAAATAAATGAAGCGGAAGTGGGGACGAAGTCGTATTAAGAACTGTGCTGAATATATTTTGTATATCATGGATTTTTTACATTACCGCAAAATGTGAAGGAAACACGACTTTTTTTGCAAGGATATCAGGGTTTTAATCGCAATAATAAAGTCTCGGGTCTGTGGGTGCCGCGTTTACCCATTCGCCCATGAAAGGTCCGGACTCATACATTTTTCATGTGCCAGAGCAAAAAATATAAGGTAAGCCTTTATGAAGCGAAGGAGGTCGTGGTCGACCGAAAGGGGTTACTTTGTGGTTGATGGAAATAAAACACAAAAAACTTATTTTTATTCTTCCTAGAATGCAGAACCTACCTCTTGGAAATTAATTAGCTAAATTGCAGTCAAATCGCAAAAAAATCAACCACATGAAAACGAATGATAATAGAATTCTGAATTCATGAGTCAATCTAAATGAAGTATGTACTGCCCCCGTCATGTAGTTTTTATTTTTTATTATAAAGGCCAGGTTAGACTAACTTCTAATTTTAAATTATAATTACCATAAAAAGGTTTGAATACTAGAACTTTGCAATTTGAATTGGCATTGGCTTGGCGAGGGTGGGAAGTTAGTACAACCTAAGTACATCGAAATATAATTGTCGCATGCAACCCGAAATTTCAAAAGTAAAGATGTTTTTTCACAAACTTACTACATATTTTAACACTCCGCATCCTTTATATTATGAACATTCCACACATTAAACTCATTTTAAGAAAAGTTTGAGCCAGGCCAGACCAACTCTCACTCTAAAAAAGGCAGGGATTTTATTTGTTAAATTGTAAAGAGCGCAAAATGTCCAGGAAACTTTTAGTTGCATTCTATACGCCTTGAACAAAAGTAGGAATATAAAACATGTTTAATGTTTTGCTTGAATAGCGCAACAACATTTAGAAAAGAGTTCAAATAATCAGTCATAAAAGTAATTTTTCAAAATTTTTGTGGAAGCACTTCCCAAAATTAGCAGTTATTACATATGTGAGGTATCAAAGGCATAAAAATATCATTCAATATGT
The DNA here is from genome assembly GCA_027743895.1 of Seira musarum. NCBI lineage: Eukaryota > Metazoa > Arthropoda > Collembola > Entomobryomorpha > Entomobryidae > Seira > Seira musarum. The sequence goes on from JAHZMX010003394.1 coordinate 4,789, forward strand.
CATGCCTCTTCTGTTGTTTTAGAGGTTCACGGGCAGAAAGGTACGTTAAATACAATGTCAAACTTATTATTGTGATGTAAACTGAACACAATTAAACACTTCATATAACACGACTCCTTCATATTTAGGGATGCAAGGCGTAGTAGACAATCGTCGATGGTTCCAAGTTTACGCGGAAATTCACTAGCTGACGCAGCAACAAACCTCACACGAATTTTTGAAGAGCTGAAATGCCCAATATGTTTTAATGTTTGTGTACCTCCCAATTCATAACTGTGTCAATGGCCATATAGTGTGCAACAATTGCCGACAAAAAGGTCAGGAATTGAAGAAAGCACATTTATTTATGAATTATGATCGTTGTCGCATCCAAGTATTCAACATCAAACTATTTCTGTTTGTATAGGCAATGTTACATCATGTCCAACTTGTAGGGAAGGTTTGATGGGTGCTCGGAACTACTTCGCCGAGAATTTCATTCTAAACTACGCTCAGCAATGCAGATATGCTTCACACGGGTGTGAGCACCTGAGATTAAAAGGGTGTAGCATGAAACCGCATGAGGAAAAGTGCATGTTTAGGTAAAAAGTTATTTAATTTCTTGCAAAAGGCTTTTATTATTTTAAATTCATTATTTTACATCTAGACCCTTAAAATGTATTGTGGCCTCCTGTGGTCTTGAAATCCCATACAAAAACCTACTCTCTCATTTAGACTGTGCTCATAAGGCGTCTGGAAGTTCCAAATTTCCAGCAACAGTCCAATTCAAATTCGATCCAAATAGAACATGTCGTAAGAGACCAATTGTGTCAAAGCCATGAACGCTTTCAATACACCTAAGCAGAGTTAATCAAACCCATTAAAACTTTATGGCGCAGAGAAATGGCTACCGTTTTACATCGAGGCATTTGGGAACAATTATTATTTAATGATGCAAGTTTCTCGAGATAACTTTTGGATTTGGGTGTACAGCCAACCATCAAAGGAAAGTGATGAATTTAGAATACAACCATTTTGCATACATTAAACTGAAGCACCCCGAAAAGGTATCACTATTAAAATGTAAGCATTTTCCTAAAGAGAATCCACATCTAATTCCATTTTGAATATTCTAGAAAATTGCTCAATCATGGCATGGACCTGTGTACCCTATCCGCACACCATTTAAAACAATCAGAAGAGAAAAGTGTTGTTTTATTTTGCCTCGAATGGCCATGAAAAAATTTGCTTCGCAAGGGACTTTGAATTTTTCTGTGGACATTCGTAAAAGTCCTCGAAGAAGTTTGAAAGGAGTGAAACTACCCGGGGATGACTCCGAGACTGCGGTAGCATCATCTTTGCCATCGGAATACAACAGACCACCTTGCTTTTACGACCCTAGTCTTGCTACACCCGTAATTGCTATGAATAATAATGCGCCTACTTTGCTTGATGGCAATGGAAATGCGATTATAGATAAGCCAGTCGCAAAACAATCTCGACCACAAAGAACGAGAACACCAGCGATTGGAATTTTGAAAAATTTCAGACCAACAAGTCTTAATCCATCTTTACTGAATTTATCTGGGGATAGAATAACTTTAAATAATGACGACCAGGATCTGCCTGAGAAAAATTATATTGATAAAATTCCTTCGCAGACACAGGCTATGGGCAATGAAAGTCGTATTGGCTCCACAAAATCATGCGTGCGAATTTGAAAAAAGAACATTTTGCAAGTCGTGATCCTTAACTTTAATTTAAAAAATGAATATTAGTTAAATGTAATCATGTCCCAAATAAAAAAGTATGTCAAACCACACTGTTTCTCGACTTGTGCTCATTTACATCCTAACTTCCAACCGATGAACGGGATTTACGTAAAAATGAAGTGTCGCGAAGGAAATTATGAGCAAAAACGTTTGGGAGGATATAGTGAAATATACAGTTTACATATAATCAGGCCAATTGAGCTTCCAAATGGCTCTTATCGAGTCTGTTAACGTCTGGCTAAATATAAGCAATGTTCCGAATTCGTCATTTTAGAAGAAATCTTCTTAAACTCATGTCCTTTGTACTTATTACGACAATGATGACGTATACGTATTTGTATGGGAATTTTGCTGCTGTCACCACCGACAAAATTGAAATTGAAAAGTCTACAGAACGACAGTTTGGTTTTGTCTCCAAATCCAAAAAAGCCAATGATGCTTTATCTGACGAGGATGATTTCACTGCACCATACTGGGTTAATGAAGTACCAAGTGTGGATCATCGTGAAAAGAACCAACTTCAACTGATTTATGAAGCAGTAGAAGAAATTCGGAGTCTTCCTCGTTTACCATTTCTACTTAGAAAAGCCACGCGGTACAATAAAACTTGTAGCGCATTGTTCCCCGGACTTTCTAATATCGAATTCACCAATACTTACTGGCAGGTAAAAATTTGGCAAATTGTGTTAATGGAAGCTTCAAATCTAACACATTAAATGTTTGATTTCTAAGACTTTGTACACTTCTGTTGGAATCCTTTACTTGTACGGAGCGTATTATGACCAGCGGAATATCACGCTTAAAGAGGCATCGGGTCCAGCAGTGAGAATTATTGGTGTGATGGATGGCTTCTTGTGGAGTCCGTTACAGGCATATTGTCAGTTGTGGTTCGAAAGTGAAGAGAAAGCATTATTCGCACCAGTAAACCCTAATTTAACCAAAGAAGATCAATATCGATTAAAGTGCACAACTTATTTCAAATTTTGAATATTTAGCTTATCAAACAAAAGCATATGTGGAATCGCCAATGGGAATTTGGACGGCACAATTCGTACATTTTTTCATGCCGTATCCCATCAACTCATCGTAATAAAATACCCATGTCCGTCAGTGTCGTAAATTCGCAATGTGACGATGCGACAATAAACCTTAGGGTACAGTACGAGAAACAGCGACCAATGAAAGATTTTGCCGTTTGTGTCAAAGCACTGGACTTTTTCCATAAGGATATATCCATCGAGCTTGTGGAATGGATTGAACTGTTGGTCTTGTTGGGAGCAGATAAAATTTTCCTTTACGAATACCACTCTGGTGTACACCCAAATATTTCCAAAGTTTTGAGATATTACAAAACGAGAGGTATTGTGGACTTGACTCCGGTAACACTTCCTGGAACTCTTCCCAATGAACCAAGACTGCGTCATGTTTTCCTTAAGGATGATGAGAAAATTAAGGAAAAGAGACAGAATGAGTTAGTCCCCTTATAATGATGGCTCGACTTGGAAGGAGATGATGATGAAGATTGAACAAGACTACCCCGACGATTTCCGAAAGACTGGCTCAATTGGATTCCCAAACGTTTACTTTTTTAGTGACTGGGCAGTGAAAAATCGTTCGAGATTCACTGACATTCCATTTTTTACCCGTTCCTTGTGGCATGTCTACAGAGAAAACAATCTCGCCAAAGATTACAGATTGGGAGTAAAATGCATTCATAAACCTGAACGGATTTACGCAATCCATAATCATTATCCTCTAAAGTGTGATACGCTTTGCAAATTTCTGTTCGTGAATCTTGATGTTGCTCGGGTTCAACATTACAGAATATACACAGCAGACACAGGCGTCCTTCTTGATCCGAATCCTGCCGTTGATACAACCTTGTGGAAATACAAAGCTGAACTCATTAAGAGGACTGGAAAAACTTTAAAAAATTTAGGTTTTCTTTCTGTTCCTCCTTCATTGTTATTTTCATCTAATTCTGGCTAATTAGCCAGACAATTTTCTTGCTGTTTTGCTTTTCATTATGAAGTTGTTGTTCAAATTGCATTTGTTACATATCAAAATAAAAAATTAAAATAAACAAGTCAACAAACAAACTGACTTTAATAGTAATTGTGCTAATTGTTTTTCTTCAACGGCTTCAAATAGCCCCTGGCCTTAAATGTCGTAAAAATGTCACCTAAGTCAAAAGTCAAAACGTGAGTTTTGAGAATGGCATTCAAGAGGGAAATTACATTGCATAGAAGGTGGAAATGAATGATGAATTTTATTTAATGCATAGACAAGCATGTTGATTTACAAATCCAGCTGAACTTGCTCCTGCACTTTCGTCACTTTGACTTAAGGTATGACCCCACATAAAAAGTCAGTATTTTTATATGATATGATACTATCTAATCTTGATCTTCTATTTCATTATCTGATAGTAGCATAGAACATCTTTAAATCGGAGATGTCGATTGCCAATCATGAAGAAAGCAATAACAAAAATGATAGAAGCTTGAATAGAATGATGGTGATGAATTTTACTTTAATATGCAAGTCAGTAGATCAACTCGTATTTTCATTGCGCAATATCAAATTATGAAATATTTGAATGAACTTGAAGAGTTTACCAAATCAAAATCATCATGTATGTGGTGTTGCTTTCATTTAAGGGATATCAGACGAAGGTCTCAATTTATTTTTATGGCGATCAAAATATTCTGGGATTTTTTGTAAGAATATTAGCTTAACCCTAGAATTAAATGATACTATGGGTTTGGGTATAAGATGGATTTTCCCAAAAAAGTACGACTCTAATGTTCACCAAGGAAAAGTACTCCATACTCACTGTGGGATCTTCCAATATGAAAGTGACTTTTCCAAACTTGATAAAGTTTAGCTTAATCAGCATGAGGATTAAATAAGTTTGAGTTTCATTCATGAGAAAAATATGGAAAACTACCTAACAAACCGCGTTTAGGAAAGCAACTTGTTCTTACAACAAAAATCCTATGGAACTGCTTGCCTTATTAAATTTGGCTCCTTACAGATTGGGTTACATATTATGCCAATGAACAATTGGTGATAATAGAATACACACCTCCTTTAATCCATTTACCCTTCCGCACGACACGACACACTCGCCTCCTCTTTCATTTGCATGAATGTCACTTGCTTCTGTTCCTTATACCAAGTTACTTTGTTAAAAACGATTAAGTCAGCAAAAAGAGATTAGAAGTCAGTGTTAAGTATTCCCAAAAAAATATATTTATTTCAGGCCGTAGACGTTTTAAACTAGCTTACATGGAATTCTATACACTGAAGAAAAACTCCGGATGACAACTGTCTAAAAAATGGAGGTAATAAAAATTATCGAGTCATTAATTAAAATTATTGCGTAAAAATGCGTTGTTTTGAACAAGGCGCATTTATTTTAACAGGAACCAGCAAATCCTTCCTTATATGGCACGGAAATGTAGTAGAATCTAATATAAGCATCTCACTTTAATTTTGTAATTGAAATAGATTGTACGACAGGAGTGCGCGTATAAGTTTCTTTACTTTCCGATGTGCTGGAATTTGAACTACGGGAAAAAGCCCAAGTGTTTCAATTTGAAAAGGGAATAGTATCAAACTTTATAGATAAGATTGTTTTACTATAAGCCATGACATGACACAACTTACATAGTGTAATCGAGTTACACAATTTTACGGAACATCAAGTGGCAGTGCTATAGTATAGTGGTCGTCAGATTTGAATAAGCTGGCCAATATAAAAGGAGGAGGTGAAACGTTTGATCACCAGACGCAAGAAATACTCGAGCGAGTCAACTTTACTCACGCAGAGATAAAGAAATCTACCAGGGAAAACCTGTTTCAAAGCAAGTTTAATTTTCAAGCGACGTTCTTTTTTCTTTTCCTCTCATTGTCACAGTCGTCAAGTAGAGTTGGAGCAAAAAAGTTAGTCGCATCAAAAGATTATCTGTACACTCTTAAGTTCAAAGATTGGAATTTCAACTTCTGCAGCATCGAGACATTAACCCGTAATAACGCAGTACTAAGGAAAGAATCTTCGCAAACGTTGTGATTTCCAAGTGTTTTTCTGCAACTTGCTAAAAATAGCAAAAAGTGATTGGAAAGACTCGTGACTTGAACAAACTATTGACCAGTGAAAAAGTCAGATAGAAGTGAAAAAAGTCAAGTAAAAGGGGTTTCTTGATACCATACATCCAAGCGAAACTATAATGTTCCAAGCAGACATTTCCTCAAGCAACTCAATCGAGATCAGCAAAGAAATGCCTTTGTCACGCCGTCGCCGCCCTTTGATGAAGCTCAGCTCCAGCCCTGGGACCACAGTGGATGCCCAAGGTACAGCTTATCTATGCTTTGCTGAAGACCACAGCTGGTTTCAGGGAAATATTTCTACGGAGGATGAGTCAAACTACAGTTTGTACGGAGAGAGGGTCTCTTTTGTTCCCATTGAGGAGAACAATAACGCTGATAAGAACAACAACGAAGAATCTCAACCCGAAAAAATCTCCGAGTACTACCGTGTCACCATGATTGACCACTTCAGTGGTCAGAAGTACATTCTCCCAAAGATCTTTGCCAGAAAGAAAGAATCCCCCTCCTCTGGAACCGGCCACCTGTTTACCTCCCAACACGGAGAAGTCACCTTTGATGTCGAGCATGTATACAAAGGACAAAAGGCTGATATCATGATCCACAGATACCTTGGATCTCCTAGTCTTTTGGGAAGAAAGTGCCTGCTTTACTCAGGTGAAATCAACATCCTCTACAATGACGCTGGAGAATGGGGCAAGAGCTGGAGTCTGTAGATTATTTAAGTCAAAGTCATTTAAAACGCATAGCTTTATCATATAGTAGCCTATACCACCGACATTATTTTTTGAACATTTTTTCATTAATGTAAGATTTTTTGCATAATTAGATTTTTTAAAATTTTGTGAAAGTTTGATGTATGTCTATTTTATAGAATGTATGGGGAGAGAGGAAAGAAATGGTTTGAATAATTTAGCAAGTGGGTTTCAATGGGAAAGGGATATTATAATGATTTGGGATATTTCATGCATGTTCTACCGGGATCAAAGGGTACGATGATGGAATTGGGAAGTATCCGGTTTTATTATGGTATTATTGTATATAATTTATTTGACTTTTTTATGGATGTGTCTATGTATACGTGAGATCTATATTTTATTTGAAGATTTTATTTCTAATGTTGGTTTTCTTCTTATATAACCAATTCAAATGTTTAATTTTTTGATTCTGAATGTGTTTTCATTCTTCATTATTTTGAATCATAATTTCTAAAGAATAAATCTTCACCGAAAGACTGAAAAATACACCGAATACATGCCATTTTTCGTTTTCAGTTAATTTCGTTTGCACAATCCGTTAATCGCAAAAACATATTATATCAGGCGTTATCGCAGGTACAATAAAATGAGATAGCACCTACAGTAACAGATTACTTTTGAAATTAATTTTGGCCTTGGAATTTCACCACAGTCAAGTCAGTAACGTTTCATAAAATGGTTCAGTCCTTGAAAGGGTCATTTCAAAAACATTTACTTTCACAATTTTCCCTTTGGGAAAAGTTCATCATTTGCTATTATAACAAGGAGTGTTTAAAGTGTTGGTTTGTCTATCCATAGTTTTAGTCTGGGTCACATTGACTGGATGACGAGATGGATTATCATACTGGCCTAGTTACTCAGATTCGTCTGCTTGTCCCTATCGCATCTGCGAAACCTGTAAAGCAGGCATTATATTTGTGAAAAATAAGTTTGCGACCTTGAAATTGTTGTTATTTCTAAAAAGCAGTCTTTTGAATAATAGCAAACAACTCATACAGATCATATCATTAAAGCTGAGTATGTGATATGGCTCTTCTACGCGTTAAATTTTCGGTACAAGCTAAAACTCCCGACCTGCACAATGTTTTTTGTTTTGATGTTTTTTCAAAAACTGACGAGACAAACAAAGTTATTATGATAGCATGAATCACGTTTTGCTGTTGGGACTTTTGTTTTCGTTTTTGAATAGGTGGAATTTTTTTATCATCATTTATCAGACCAAATATGGTGGTTTGTTATTTCATTTGTTCATTTAAGAACAAAATAGTTTTCAAAAGCATGCTGCGTTGAAATCTCCATGAATAAAAACACAATTGGTGTTTGTTGTGTCTAGAAGAAGTATTTTTTACTACATTCTTTTGTCTTTTACAGTCCGAATTTGTGGATTTTATATAGCTTCTGGGGCCAAACATCTCTATATCCACAATTGTCTCTGTTCATAATTTTCTCCTTGACTTCGTTGTGGTCAATATATATTCATCATGAAACGATGCTGAAGTTTACATGACTTGGCATATGTGACACTTCGCACATACGCGGAAGCTTCGGAAGAAAGGTTTGGATTGGAATTTGGATGTGGACACATCGAACCTCTAATGCTTCCTAAATGATCACATGAAAGTTAGTAAGGAATATGTTAAAAATGAATTTTTCTTGAAACTGCGTGATAAATTCCCTAAATTATTCTTTGTTTGCAAAATGTACACTTGAATTTGAAGTTGAAGGCTGTTAAGATTGGCATTTAATTGACAACCAAATTATCTGCAAAAAATAGTTGTTTCATAAGCTTTTATTCAATTTCAAAACTATCCTTGATTTTAAAATATAAATATTTGTATTAGTTTTATGATTCTCCCAGACATTTGTGGGAATGTAGCATCAGGCATTGAATGAAGGCCTATGCTGTTCCAATTCTCGTAATATTTTTTAATTCAAGGACAAAGAAATAAATGCCACACATTAAGGCACGTCTGTGATGTGTTTAATTCTTGTTTTTCGTGAAGTATTTCACGCCTTTTACTTAATGGCACAAAACTAAATGGCAAAACGATGGTCCAACAGAATGAGACAGAAAGGTTATGAGATGTTAAAGCTCAATTTTCAGACACCATCGAAAAATTACGTTTAAACCAAAAATTGTGTGTTAATTGCTCGCAAAAGGCAAATTTTTATCACGCCACGTTTTAGCCTAGTTCAGCAAAGACAAGACCAAACTTTATTTTACAAAATTTTAGAGAAAGCAACATCTCATTTGTATAACATCATCAATTTTCGTCATCGTCTGATGCGTTAAAAGAATAAAGTTGTTCTGAGATCCAGTGGGTTATCAGTTAGCTTCTTTGTTGGTTATGTAAAATCTCAAATACGCATTACGTATTCGCCAAAAAAAGTCTGGGCGCAGACATTAAACCGATGCTGCTAAGTAGATTACGTACCACTCGATTGACTTAAATAGATTCTCCGCTTTACTGACTTAGTTTTTAAGAGAGGATTTTTTGTTGATTAAACAAATACTAAAGTAGACGTACCTATTGAAAATTCGCTTGATTTGTTGTACGTATTTACTTTTTAATTTCTGAATGTCTCATCTGAAGTGCTTAGAATATATATTTACTATAAAGCTACCATTCTTTCTTCGATTACAAAATGTCAAGATTAAAGATTTATTCCTTGGACATTTTATGGTTACAACATATCGGATCTCAAACCTCGCACAAGGTTTAACAATGGCATACCGACAACTGCGTCATATTTCAGCTTTGAAATTCATTGTCCAAGGCTCAAAATTCAAGAGCTAACAGTTTCTGCGGACTTGAATGGTTTCCAGAGGTTCCACCCGCCTAATATCAACTCACTGGTATTCACGCTTTGGCAATGATTATATCTTTGGATGTAAGGTCAGTTTTCATAGGATTTGACCGAGCTCAATGCATCATACCGCAGCGTGAAGTTTGTGCAACTGCAGTTTATCCTGCGTTGTTTCCTTCATGCTTTGTCTTCTATTCTATTTTTAGTTCCAAAGCAAAGTCCTAGAATTTTTACTGCCTTGTTTTTGCAAAAAAAACGAGAAAGTACAAGAGGCGTGTAACGCACTTGTGGAAAAAAAAATCAGCCAACTCCCCATTTTTCAAATCGTAAATGGAGACGAATGGAAGCAGAGTAAACATGACCAAGTGAAACTTTGAAACTAGGAGCAAAAGCATAGAATTTATTTTCTTATTTGCAAATGCGAATTCGATTTTTACCATTTGGCAAGTTCTCAAAAGAGGCGGATGTATTCTCACATAGGAAAACATACATATTATTGGCATTTTTCTTCGTCGTACGTGTCTTATCTTCAACTCAACTTATCGGAAGAAAACAAAATTCTTGTTGATTTTGTGCGAAGCAAACTTGTTGGTGCCGTCATAATGTATTCATAAATGTCATTTTACATTGGATTTTTGGATTGAACTAATTATTACATCAGAGTAGATTCGAGATGAATGCAGTGCAAAATTCTTGATCTTAAGACGGATGGAGTGTGGACTTTGGAAGGCGCAGTTCGATAAAATACTTTTTGTACGCGTCATCTCTTCCACATCATCATCATCATTCTTTATTGTTTTAAACTCGAGCTTCCATTGGCTCAATTTGTAGGCACATAACCAGACGTTCTGAGGAACAACCAATGGAATGGAATTTTGAAAGTGGTTGGAAGGCGAGAGTTTGCTAATGTATTTAGAATACCGCGTAACTATTTCAGCAGAGATGTAGAGAAACTATTTAGAACCAGAACGAGATATCAAGGTCAAGCCGGATATAAACCGAGGGTTATACAACCACAGATTTTTTTCTTTAGGAAATACATAGCATAGGAAGGGCAAGCTGGAAAATAAAAGTCAGTTCGGACTTGCTGGTGTGATTTCTTTGCAGACATGAGTAAATTTAGGTTGCTTAAAAAAGCCAATGCAATCTTCAAGGACAATTGTGGTTTGCAAAGATGGCTCTTTATTTGGATAAGTAATAATAATGATACGGCTTTTCCTAATTTTTACGTTTTTACTTCAATGCTTTAGTTCTGTAGAGTTTGAATATACTTACTATTTGTGGGTTGCAAAATGATTTTCAGCGCAAGGCATGCAATTTATTTGGATGATTGCAATTGCAAAGTACGGACCGATGACTTTAATGCAACTTCATTTTTGAGAGTAATTCATATGCATTCCAATTACCTATTTTATCCTTATCTGAATTTTAAATAAAATCATAATTTTTATGACAGTTAAGGTTGTTTTCAAGAATACTGCATTTTGAAATTGATAAAATATTTTTTATTTGTCCTTGTACAACTGTCAGCCGTCTGTCTGTCATCTCTGGCGACATGAACCAGTCCAGTCACTGCAAGTGAATTGGTCACGAATTCGATAAGTAGCAGAGAGATAAGGCTTTACTTAATGTGCTTCACGTTTCAAAATAAATGCCTTTGTTTGACAGTTTGGGATTGAGATTTAGGAGCATGCAACGTTTGCATATCCAAATAATTTTTTTTTCAAATTCGGTATAACCTCTTCACTTACCACGCCTAACTTGGTTCCTGTTAAGTTTAAGGAAATTGTGTTTCAACACATTTGTTAATTTGGTAACAGGTTTCATTGAGGAAAATTGGACTAAAAATCACAAGTGTTTCTTATTTAATCACCGTCTGTGTATGAATTATGAGAGGTCCAAACAAATCCAAAAACTTAATCAGAAAGAAGATTCACTCAGTTTATAAAATGAGGAAGATTTAGGCATTTTAAAGAAGGAAGATACATTAACTTTTTCCTCGACTCATTGAATGAGATGATTGAAAGTGAATATTAAAACTTGGCTTTGCCGCATAAAGTGGTCAATCTTTTTTTCTGAAAACAGCAAAATTCTTGCCATTTTCATAAAGAGCCAAATTACATCACTTCATTAATGGAATGAATAACTACTTGTTGAAAATTGTCTACCGACAGACTCTTCCTGCCTTATCAACACAGATAATGTGCCATCTATGAGAGCAGCATGGCATAGAATAAAGTGGTCAATCTTTTTTTCTGAAAACAGCAAAATTCTTGCCATTTTCATAAAGAGCCAAATTACATCACTTCATTAACCAGATAAAGACGGAACTGCTACAGCGTTGTAGCACTCCAAATTATAACTGTTGCCGAACTGCTGGAATGAATAACTACTTGTTGAAAATTGTCTACCGACAGACTCTTCCTGCCTTATCAACACAGATAATGTGCCATCTATGAGAGCAGCATGGCATAGACCATAGACCAACCAAAATTTTTTTTCAAATGCAAAGCGGTGTAGGATCACTTCAAATTCGGCTTCATTTGCAAAATGATGGCTCAAGGTCAGCCACTTTTAAGACTATATGGAACAGATCGCTATGTCTGCGACTTGTGATCATATATATCCAACTTAATTTTCACAAACAGTCCGTTGTGTATATTGTATAATGACACAAGATAACAGCGGGGAACAGAATAAATAAAATCTTTTGTAGACCCACTTTTATTTAAGGAGAACATATTATGTATTCTCTTTTTGGGAGATGCTTCATTTGCAAGTGAAAAGTATCATTTTTCTTTTTTTTCAAGTGGGCTATTTTGCGTTAGGTAAGTTATCTTGCTCAACGAGACATACTCCACACGCTAAGCAAGAAAGACAGCATTTTTAAAGCAAGCTCCGTTTACATAAAAACTTTATTCGGTAAAGTGAGTAAAGAACATTGGAGATTATTTGTAAGGCGTAAATTGATACTAAGCAAACAATGTATAAGATATTACACTATAACGCTAATTGACAAAATTGTAGCTTTGGCCTAGCATGTTCCAGTGAAAAAACGCAAACAACAATTCACAAGCACGTCTAATCGTTTTTCTAACAAGTTTTCCATTGGATGTAGCAAATACTGTGATGAAACTGTCGGGCCTGGGGCGAAGAGAAGTGATAAAAGTACTTAGCCGTAATATATGTACTCGGTTCCACTATAGCTCTTTCGGTGCCGTGCTTAATGGTTTGTCTTGCACAAAAATGCACAAATCTCCTTTTATGGAAAGGATAGTCCAAAGTTTACATCTTTGGCGATTCAAGACGCTCCCAAGAATTATATTGGCGAGTAAAAAGTGTGCAAAAAACTGGGCTATATGATAAGATACAATGCAATTATATGTTATGATAATGGTCTTCTTGATTAATGATTGGGATTCCTATTCACGAAAGTAGGAGTGGAAATAAAGATTCTGGTCTTGAAGTTGTTTTTTTATCCATGCCACCTCATGACACGAATGCTATTACAGAATTATTTTTACCAGAAGGTATTATTGATTTGGAGAAATGCACGTTATCAACTTTTTCTTCTCCTTGAGAATTTACATCCATCTTGAATTTCAATCATCGTTATTTTTAACGAGAAATCAAATATATTGAAATGACTGGTTTAAATATTGATTTGACTGGAGGCAAAGCTAATATCGTTGCAACTTTTCTTTAATCTGTTATTCATGTGACGAACTCTCTTATCTAAACGTAATTTCAAGTATTTGCATAGAAATGCAGAAAAAAATGCATGCTTGAATAAACTACGACTGGTTTTTCTCATCTGATTGTGAACGTGATTGACGCAAGAATTTTGTGTCCTCCTCGTTCTTCCAGTAGTCGAAGGATACATGAAGGAGTCTATATGGTCAACGTGACAAAAAAGACATTTTTTTTCTCATTTCCATAATCCGAAATGATTCTGAAGGAAAAATGCATCAAATTCATTATAATTCAAATTTAACCTTTATTATCTCGTCACATTTTTCAAGAAAATTGTTCAACTGTCCAAAAACAAAATTCATCTTTGTCTTTACTCCAAAATTGTACGTAAAATATTTTGTTGAGTCAAGGTTTTCTGGAAGATGTATTATGGGGATGATGACGCACATTAAACTGCACGTAAAATTTCCTCCTACGAAAAAACAACTCTTTTTCCAAATAATATACGCTGGGTCAGTTTTGGGAAGAATTACTCATTTCTGATGAAACGAATTTCTTTTTTTCTTATCTTTTTGTACGATAAGAACCACTTACCATGCTTTTCAGAACAGAACTTTTTGGAAAGACAATCTCGCTGATTGTTTGTTTTTGTTGTGTGAATCAATTGCATGCATATAACACCATTTTATATCATTTGTCACGCGGAATTGATTATTAAAATTCATTCAACTTTTCCATTGCCAATCCAATTACGGAATTTGTGAACTGCTGGAAGTCTTTCTCCTTTCGAAAATTAGGTAATGATGAAAGAAAATCATTTAAGTTAAGCAAAAATGTTTTAGCGAGTTTACGACCGACTTTAATTATGGCGAGCTGGAACAAAAGAACAGGATAATGAGAGCATGATAATGCAATCCTAAAGAGATGAAACATCAAATGTGTGGGCATTGTTTTGGAAGTATGGTCTAACAAGACGCTGAATAACCGTCAGCGATCAGCATACTATACAAGATTTCTCAAGCAAGCACATCCATGTGTCGCATTTTCTGCATGACGATGATGATGAAATGAACAAAGCATCATAAGCAGAACTAATGCAAACAGCAT
>JAHZMX010003395.1:0-11999 GCA_027743895.1 Seira musarum
AAACTTTCTTCCTTCCGTCGTCTGTTTTTGACAATGACAAAGTAAACCTTGAACGTGCGGTGACACGCAATTTTGAATGATTGAAAAGAGATCGAAGAAGAAGAATATTAAGGAAAAGAAAGACGTTTTTCTTCTCTCTTTTTCAATGACAATGGGTTATCATATCATCATCAACGCATCCTCGACAAATTGTTTGGCATGCATCAAATCGAGTTGAGTGGATTTTAGGTAATTAATCTCATTAATGGTTTAAAAACTTTATCTAATGATAAATTAAAGTTCTGCATAAGTACGTTTACCACCTCATGGGATTCTAATTTGTTTAAGCGTAGAATAATAAAGTCCTGTCTGGGAATCATGCTGATCCCAAAAATTAACAAGAAACCTGGAAAATGCTCTTTGGAAAACTACAGAAAAGTTTTCGAATCCGAAATATAAATAAGTAGTTCACAGAAAATACAATTTTTCATTTTCGAGAAAATTGACGAATTCTATTGAAACAGCTTTCGCTAAGCCCGTCCGTTTGCGTTTGAATGATGAAGGATTTGGAGTTGTAGAAGTTCCCCCATGTCTCAGGTAGCCCATGCGATTGCACTGTTTGCAAGATGGTTTAACGGCTCGTGGGTTACGCTTCCATTTCGCAATGTACTTTTCTCCTTGAGATATTTCTCCAAAGCCATTTCATGCCCTAGTTGGTGCACGAAAACAGAAAATATACTTGAGATGCATTGCAACGCGATGAAGTTGGTTTGTTGATGTTGATACATTTCAAGAGTCACTTGAGTGAGCTTAGAGAAGTAAATTGAAAAAATAATTTTGTTTACCTGGATTAGTCCCAATGACTTGTCCAGCCTCGATGTCGAAATTAGGGTGAGATCCTAGTGCCGAGAGAGCTCTTGATACCCCGATTCCAGGTCGACGTATTCCATGTTCGACTAGATCCGCTCCTAAGAGCTCTTCATGCGCCTCCATTCTAATTGGAATGAATCTATTGATAATCTGTAAGAAAAGGAAAGAAAGCTTCTTTATTTGGGTCACGTGCAAATTTTCAAGTTTGTTTGTTTGACCCACAAACCATTGCAGCGCATTTCCGTGACATAAGAGAACTTAAAGGATTCTAATTATTGAAGTGGACTCTCTCTATCACTTACCCAGAGAAGAAGAAATGTCACGATTCCAGACCAAAGTGCAAAGCATACAGCCGCCAAGACTTGTACACCAAGAAGGTATGGACTTCCTCCTTTGAAAAGTCCTGCTCGTCCTCGAGTAAGCCCAAGCAGGGTTTCTCCATCGGCAAAGAATCCAATTGCAAGCACTCCCCAAAACGCTGCCAATCCGTGGACACTTGTAGCCCCAACGGGGTCATCAATATGGAGCCAGTCAAAAAATGGAATGCCAACACAAGCCAGAAATCCTCCTACTGCTCCAACAATGATGGACTCCCAAGGACGATATATGGCACAGCCTCCGGTTACAGAGACAAGAGATCCGAGAACACTGCTGATCATGTCAAGCACATCAAATTTGCCCTTCTTTCTGATGTATGACCAAGTCAAACCGACAAGTCCACCTCCAAAAGATGCGTTAATGGTGGCTACTGCCGCCCGGGCTGAGAATTTCCATTTGTGACCACTCACTCCAAAAACGCTGCCAAAGTCAATATTGACAAAATGAAGATGGTAATGGAGGTGTGGTGGCATTCTTACCGCATTAAAATTACTAACTAATTAGCATGCGTTTACCTGCCCGAGCTGAAAGCAAGCCACCCCCACCATAGCATAAATAGACCAAGTAGTGCATTTGTTGGAGAACCCATTGGCAAAGGATCATGGCCGTGATCATACCGGCCTAGCCGTGGGCCAAGCATCCATGCAGCAACAAATGCTGTCAATATTAATTAAACGCTCTTTAAGTTCATGTCCATTTTCAGACTCATCATTATTATTTTCCTACCGCTGGATCCACCAATTAAGTGAACAGCTCCAGAACCGCCGATATCGATTGCACCCAAATTGTTAAGAAAGCCATGCTGACCCCCTAGAGATTAAAAAAGAGGAGTCATACTCCTTGAAGATAAGCTCGTGAAAAAATGGCAAACATCTCAAAAACTTACAAATCCACCCTGCCGGAACGCAGTAAACAATCTACTCCGAAATAAAATGAGACAGACATGTATAAGCACGTAAGGAGGAGCAAGTTATGTAAAGTCAGACAAGAGTATCAGAAACTTTAATTATGCCTACCGTGTTTAGCAGTGAAAAGACGCAATAGGCTTTGAAGTTGCATCTACAAGGTCAAAAAATAGATATGATATGATTATGATACGATGTACGATTGAGTCCAGTATATAATTATTAAGCGAGGTTAAGGTAAAATATGTCCCTCCTCAAGAGTTATAAAACCCAGATTAAGCTGTTGGTTACGTGTGCAAAAAGGTGTAAAATTGCAACGTTTGCTCTCAAATCAAAATAATAAGTACATGAGAGAGGAGTATTCCAAAGTAAGCATAATTACTGTAGGTCTGGCCTGGTTTGGCTTGGCTTACCTTTCGGCCATAGCACCGCTCACGATAGTAGTAGCAGTTGTGGCAAAACTCAACTGGAAAAGGAAGGTGCTGAATATGGGACCCATTTCCTGAATATCTGCAAAGAGAGTATGCAAAGCCAGAGAAAGGTCAAGCGTTTCTTATTTACTCAAATTCTAGAAGACTACAAAGCATCCAATTCCAGGAATTATTATAAAAATGTCTAGAGAGTCGATCTCATATTCCAGAAAGCTCATTTTCTTCATACTTACCAGCGTCAACTGCTGTATCAGTTTCCCCACACACACATGAAACGAGCGATGAAGTATGAGGTGAGGAGTCCAAGTGGTTTGGTTGTGTAACATGTGCATAACAAGTAAACAATGTGGAAGTATCAGTAAAGAAAAACGGCTCAATTATGTACATTGAAAGTTGAGAAGAAGATATCATGCGAACCAAACATAATCTTTCACGCTTGACATACCAATATCGATAATATTCTTCATCATGATGTTCACTTCATTTTTCAAGGAAACGCATCCAGACTCCAACAGGCCGAAGCCTAGAAAGTGTACAGGAAGAGAAAGAAAAGGTTTTTTTTATCAAGGTTTCTTTTTTACTGAATACGCAGGAAATTAATGGTTCGATGAGTAGATGAATAAGGAGAAAGCAGAGATGTAGTAAGTTTTAATTGAACAGCACTTGAAAGGAAGCAGCATTTGCAAAACGTCATTACGCATATAACAAAGGCACATGTTTCTTTCTTTTTTTTATTAACTTTCCATTAAAATAAAAACTGCGGAAAAGCTGCCAATTTGTTTTCGCGTTAACAATCAAACTAAAGCATGAGCATTGTTGGAGGAAAACAAAAGGGGAAAATGTGACAGTGAAGCATATGACAAGGCAATATGTTTCGATAAAATGAAGTCATTCATTTCATTGATATTCTGCGCATTTTTTGAGGGAGGGCCATGGCGTTGTCGATTGACGTCGTGATTTCCACCAATCATGGCATGGAGAAAAGAAGGAGTGAAAGGATGCAGTAGTAGGACGCAGTAAAAATGACAGGTGGCTTGGTTATGCTCAGCTTTGTGTAATTAAACCAGGCAAGCATATACTCGTGATATAAAATAGATAAATGGCGGATTTCTTTTGTTTTGCAGTTCCCTCGAAATCTGTTCATATTTCAACATATTCTTGCAAACCTGTAATCTCACATTCGCACATTCAGACAGATTTTGATGGGAACATAAAAAATGATCCAAGCCCAAATGAAATGGAAATAACTAGTTTTCAGAAGCATGTAAGTAAGTACTTCAGGTTATGTTATCATATCATTCTTCAAAATCGTGCTCACCTGTCTGCATAGTAAAGATGATAAAAGCCGAGGTGAGAATCCTGAAAGAATTTTAGTAGAGATGACATGACATATCATGTTAAGATTTAAACTGTAGATAAACCAGATTTTTTGCTACCGAAAGCTGGTTCTAACGCTTATCAATTTTCTTATTCCTAAATGTGCTTACACCTCGCTAGTTAACGAGGAAAATATTTAAATGGTCGGGTGTTGTATCAAATAGTGTTTTTTGGTTCTAAATTAAAAATACCCTCAACTCAACTTTTAAAGCTTAATAAGTGGAAAACAAATTTAGTGTGGATGCAGACAAATTCGTCTACCGACTGACATGCAATATCAGAATAATACCTCTGTAATATCAGAATTATGTGTGAACCAGCAAAATACTGAGCTTCAATCAAAGTTAAATTATAAAAAAAACTTCTGATTGTTGTTACATATTAGTCTGCAAAAGAGCGCACAAAAAAATTGGAATTGTGGATTTGTGCAAAATTGTTTCTTTACTTTTAAAATTAGCTAATAAATATGTAATTAATAAAAAATAATTAATTGCCAGGTTGTGTCGTCCCAACTAAGGCTCTCATTTGACGATGGCCCTCCTTGTTGTCCCGTGTCGTTTTTCGGGGTCAAATCTGCAATAAAGTCAGCGTTTAATTTAAGCCAAAAATTTTTTGCATCGGGATTGGAAAGAATTTGAGCTTACTTAAATGTCATGTCAGAATTATAAAAATGACTAAATGCGTTGTTTAAAAGTATTGTAAATAGTCCAAACATGAAATTCTATTGAGTATTATGCATTTAGTTCTGCAATTAGCTTCGTTTAAAGTTGAAAGGGAATTGGAAAACTTCAAAAATTGTTTGTCGAGCAATACAGAAAGAAAACCAAGGACGCGTATTTCCTAGATTGCATTGCACAGAAATATGTCATAAAATGACACCTGCTATACAACATCTTTATCAAATTTCTGAAAATTACACTCTGATAGCTTTGGTACCTACGAACAATGACTCTGACTATGACCAATTACTCAACTTTAATGATGGAATGCTCACGTGCTAATAGGTATTTCTTTATGGATGAATCAGAGCCGGAACTGCATTTAGCATTTGCGATATAGTTGATATGAAATACTGTAACGCAACTATGTAATTATGAGGGAATCGCGTGGATGGTGCATTTGTCACCATCTTTCAAACGTTTAGACTTGGCCAGCAGCCGCTACTATCGAAAAGTTTTAACATGTTTTTTTTATGAAACATGCCTAAATGGAAGTAAAAAAGTTCTTGATAGTCTGTTGGTATTTTACACCTTTTTGAGGTTTTCTCCTATAAAGCCTTTGAACATTAATTCTGACCACGATTTTAATAATGCCATGAGAGAAAATGAGATCGATATCACCAAAGCATCTTCCATGTTTTCAGGATCATTTTAAACCAAAATGAGACGCATCTGTGTTGAACATTCCATTGTAGTTTACGTCATATTAACAAAAATCTATTGTCATGCTTCTCCCGTTGAGCATAATTAATAAAAAATAATGATGATGAGAGTGTCATATCGCTTTCGTAGAATCTGAGAAGATGCTCAAGCTGGCAAATGTAGGCCATAAACGTTTTCTCTATAAGTGACATACTTTTCCCCATACAAACCAAAACATGGAAGTTAGCTACGTAAGTATCCTACTCCTTAGATAAAAAGCCCGGTTTATAGGAGTTACCCCATTAACTACAGTTAAGCAAAGGAATTAAAAATCTTACGGTCATCTATAGAATACTTCTGAAAGGACATCTTGATAATTGTACAAATTACACTCTGTGACGATGACGTGTATCGCTGAGGCTAAACCCACAAAGCAAAACGAATGTGTCGTAAAACTAGCACCAATAAACACTTATTAACTTTGAAAATATGTAATTTTGGATTTCACGGGTAGTTTGATTCAATCTAAACTTTTACTTTCACATTCACCAACTTTACTTAATTCTCCCGAGAGACCAGGAAGAACTGAAGAAAAAACCTTTCTTTCTCATCAGCAATATCTGCTGTAGGTATGATGATTTTAACGCAATAACTTTCTCCGTTCTGTCGTTTCCCTTTGGGGTAACGTTAGACAAGCAACAGCAGTATGACAACTCTTGCACCCTGAGTAGCAGATTAATACTGGGAGTGAAAATACTCCGATGAAGGATTTTTATAAGGAAGGAGAAGTGCCTTTACTCCTACTTACTTCACGACAAGAATGGTTTTGGTGACGGTGACATCCACATTGCCATATTCCTCAGATCTACAGATATATATTGTCACGAGATACCTATGACTATATGACCATGTCATGCAACTGCAAAGCTCACCAAACGGCTGCTAAAGTAGATATGAAGGAATTAACAAAATTTCGTCGCTTCCACGAGAGAAAGTACCAATTTTCCTTCAGTTTTTATGGCAAATGCAGGATGTTGGGCTGGACAAATG
The DNA here is from genome assembly GCA_027743895.1 of Seira musarum. Classification (NCBI taxonomy): domain Eukaryota; kingdom Metazoa; phylum Arthropoda; class Collembola; order Entomobryomorpha; family Entomobryidae; genus Seira; species Seira musarum. The sequence goes on from JAHZMX010003395.1 coordinate 6,352, forward strand.
CAATATAACCGGAAAGAACTGCGCCGCAAACAAAGTAAAAAGATTTTTTTGTTTGTTTAATAATAATACGAATATTATGTAATGTGATATGGGATACGTGACAGCGAAATTTATTTGCTTATATTTCGTCATGTGGAAGGGCATCAAGTGAACTATGTATGTTTGTGGGCATTTATTGGTATGATAGTAGTACTTGTTGCAAATGAAAGTAAAATGAATTGCAAATTGCAACTCGACAACGCATTCATTATTCAGTACTATCAGTACCCATCCTTAAAAATAATTTATTGGTTGGGCTATAGATAATAAATAAAATAAACTTTGTAAGTTCATGAGAAGGTCAAACGGGAAATGTTCATTAAAATAACTTGGTTTATGCTCTTTTGTTCCGGAGGGTCAATATGGTCAAAGCCAAGAGTGAGAACGTGGTCATTATTACTTTCAAGACAAGTCAAGCTTAAAGTATGTAACCGACATTCCTCCAGAAAAAAATCTGGTTTACCTCCGTCTGATGTCATCGCTCACGGCCACAACCACTGCAGAGCAAACTGGTGCTAGTTTTAATGGAAGTTGTGAGCAATAAATGACAACAGTGAGTCCAACAAAATTGTGTGAGGCATCTTTGACGAACATACTTTCTAGTGAGTCCTAAAAATGGTTTTCGTGTCATGTCCTCCTCCTTCTCTTTAGCTCTGACAACCCTATCCTCCCGTTAAAATTAACCTTTAGTGGTGCATCTAATTTCATTATGTTCTGGATAAGTCAAGGAGGAACTCTCGCTTAAACATGGGCACGTGTAACAGCCACATCCGGTCTACTATTAGTAGATCCTCTGTTCCATTTTTGTAGGTAATGTCTAAAGTTTACTCGATCTCTTTGTATCATCTAAAAGAAAGTAATTAGCTTTGCGAAGCGATATAGTGATAGCGATGATGACGCTTTCACCCAACTGAAGTTCATCTCGAGTTCCGCTTTCCTTTTTTTCCTTCATTTCTTTTACAACTGGCAAGTGCCCTGTGTCTGTGAATGAAAGTTTTCATCTCACTTTCTGTCTAAACTCATGAGACCAACTTATTTTCTCGTTTTTTCACGATCGCTATTCGTGATCAAGAAAAAAAGTTCTCATTGAGGCGGGGAGGGTCTATAACTATTCCTAGTAATTTCATCATATCAAACGATTTCCAAAGGTTTGCATTGAATTACTTCCACACAATTAATGCACGGAGCATCATCTCTATCTCTTTGTAAATGAGAAGCGGGTGTTAAGATGGATTCTCAACATGAGCATAATGATAATAATGCTTTCACGCTCTTTTTTGGACTGATAAAAAATCTCTGTGAGGTTTGAAGGGCAAACTCAGATCACATCCCAACTCTCCTAACACACCAGTTGTTTCTCTCGCTGGCGGCAACAGCTTAAAATATCGATTTATTTTTCACTGTCTTTTCTTATTATTAGCTTCTCTCATGAAAATCGTCGAAACAAGAAACAAGTGGGATTAAAACGTCTTCGTTCAGATATTTTCTCAGTCTTCTAGGTAGTACTAAGCACACATCGAAAAAGTAAGCAAAGGAAATGATTGATGTAGGCAATAGCGAGCAAATAAAATGGAAGAACTTGAATGAAAAATCTCATGGGACGATTTTATTTTCGTTTGCTTTGGCACAATCAAAACTTTCCTGGAGAAAATAAAATACTTAAAATGACAAAACGAAGTTCATTGGAATTGCATAGGTGTATTGAGAATTGCCATTAAAAGAAGAGTATAAATCCAATTTATTCGCGTGTCGTTCACTTATTGTTGGTCTAGATGCATTGCAATAATATATAAATATTCAGTTCCTTTTGAGATAGTTCTACAAATGCGATTGAATTGAAAACACTTACCTAAGTACAAATCATCAACAATGCTCAACATCAACAATTCATTCAACGAACATGCTTCAACAATAGCTCTTTTGCAGGAAGCAGATCATGGGATTTCCTCTTCTTTTCACATCTTCAAATGATATTTTAATTCTTCATGGCTATTATGACAAGCCACACGAGTATTCCAGTAGAAAGTATTATTTTGCTTTAGTTCTGTTTTGAACGGATGCATTTAAGCGAGGATAATGAGTCGCCCTTGTGCATAAACATGAGCCATTAAGATTAAGATATCGTTTTTCAACCAAGCTTCCTCGTCAAGTCAAATGATAGTAGCAAGTAGCGAACGGCTTAGATCGTTCGCGTGAAACTAATCTTTCCCTTTTTCGATTATCATCAGCAACATCATCATCACCATCATCCATTGCAAAAGTCAACAAATCTTTGCCCACATAAGGTATAAAACAAATTACTTAAGCACCCATGCAAAACGTAAACCCAAACAAATTTTTGAGGATTTTAAGGATGATAATTATTTTTAACCTGGCTTGGAGCTCTTGGTGTCATTCTTCTTTCATGAGCCATGTCATAAGTAAGCTTTTACGAGTTTTATGTGACCGAGTCAAGTACAATTAGAATACAAAGCTCGTACATCGTTGATGTTTAGACGCGTGAGTCAGAATCTTTTGAGGGGGTAATTAACCATCAGCTCTATTGACTTTATTGGCGTAGTGTGTACACATGGAATGCGATATAGTCACCACCACATTTTTTACGCATGAACTGTAAATAGGTGTGAATGAGTTTTTGATATGCCACCTTTTTACAAACATAACATATATAACATAACTACTGATGAACAGTTGCCACCTTCTGGTGTAGTTCAAATTGAAAAACATCTTGAGGAAAGGTGCGATGTAAGTATTTAAAGAAAGGAGGTCTGAGAAAGAGAAGTCTTTTCAATTCAAGAGCTTCTTGGTATTTCACTTTGCAAAATTGATTACTCACGTGGAAATTGTGGAACGCAAAATTCCATCCAATTTCATTTCATTATATTTTCTGGAGCAATTTCCAGGTTTTGTTGAATAACATACTTAATTTAACTTTTTCTTGGAGTAAAGTCTTACGTAAATATTTTAAAGTCCGGTACCAAGTACTTATTTGTACGTTCCTCTAACTGACTGAAACTTTAAGCCATGGCGAGACTACAGATTATCTGCGCACTAGCATTGGTCTGTTTACTTTTCATCATAGAGAGAGGAGCAGCTTTGGAGTTTGTAAGTGATTTTCAAGAAAAGCAACTTAAAAGTCTTTTTTGGAGACGAGGCAGTCACTTGTGTCAAAACTTAATCATAATCACAATTGCAATCAAGCTTTCCATCATCTTCATACCTAAATTTCGTGCAAAAGCTCGTACTCGTGACTCTATTAAAAACCTCTCACGAAGAAAAAAAAATCTTTTTTTTATTGCAGTGCATCAGAGACTATCAACCTTGTGTTCCGACCGACGGTCTGAAGGGCAATTGTTGTAGTGGGTATTGCTTCAGCCGTGACAATATTATGGGGACTTGCGGATACAACAGATACTACTCTGATGACTACCACAACTACTAAGAGATGCGGCCTTCTTCTCCTCTGACGATAAGAGTCATTGGATTAAGTTTTGTAAAGCCTTTAAGTTTTACTTTTCTTATATAAAGTCACGTCATATGTTTTCATTATTTTGATAAAAGTACAAGAATAAAAAAATCATGAAAAGTCTCGCAATACCCCAAAGGCCATGATGACGTTTTATTGACTATTTTGCATAGATTCTCACGCCCACCATAAATTGTGTAAATATTTTCGGTGAAATATGGTCACTGGTCAACATGAAATCTGACAAGTTCGTGACTAACTGGGAAACAAAATGATTGTGTAGTCGTAGTCAGACACATGTGCTATTGGTGAAATTTATATTAAATATCGCTTCCTCGGCAGACAGATACCAAGTTGTGAGGATGATAAATATGATGTAATATACTATCCCTGGTTTATAATTGTTTTTTCTGAGCATAAAGCAGAAGACGGATGCACATTGCATAAAACTTTACCTTGAGCCTCATGCTGAAAATCAAGCTGAAAATATCATTAGCGGGCGCAGGTTGCACACATGTCTACACTGACTGAATGAAAAGCAAATTGTGGATTGATAGTTTTAAGTAAACACAAGATATTTTTAAAGGTGTAAATACAATTTCATAATTTTGAAATAGCCATGTCAAAGTTGACACTTGTGTGTTTACTGCTCTCTGGATTAGCCCATTTTGGGTTTGGGTATGGCAAGGACAATGAGAACGATTACGAAAATATCAACGACCTGAAAGTAAGCTGAACATTTTTTTATTACAAAGAATTAAAATTTTAATTTTGCGGTTTTAATATTTCAAGTGCCGGCCATCTGGATATCCGTGTACCCCCACCTCAACAATGCGACCAGACATCTCAAAAGAAAAGAAAACGAATGATCACGGCCCATCTCAATGCTGCACAAGATGTCTCTTTGAGCCAGGATGGATAGATGCAGTTTGTGAATAGAATTTATACCGTGCAAGCAAAACGAGCTCTCAAAAACGTTACAAAGAATTTACCAGTTTATTGCTAAAATATGACAATAATAAAATATCTTTGATAAATTAGTATAATTTCGGCGAGAAAAGTAAGCTATTTAAAACTTCTGTCCATGACTTTGTATCTTATTCTCCACGTGGAGCTTCCAAATCAGTACCTAAACGAGATGGTCTTGGGAATGCTGGTGAGTTGTCAGGATTCCATCCAAACTTTTCAACTCTTGCAGTTCGCCCAGCCCATCCAGCATTAGGATCAGCCATGGCGTGATAAACGATCCAGGGTTCGGAACCGTCTGGACTGCGGGTGAAGGAGGCGTGACCAACCTTGAGAATTCAAAATATCATCATTTATAATAATGCAAATCTTCATTCTTTTTACTCCAAGTATATTCTTTCTTTCGTACTCCATAAACACTTTGCTCATCATTTCTCCAGAAGACTGGTCTGTCGTGTCTCCACCAATTTCCTGGGTTCATTGGATCAGCAAGGTTATCAATACCCATAAAGCCTAAATTGTAATCTGCAGTCCACGATCCGGAGGCAGAGAAGATGACAAACACACGCCCAGCATTATGCAAGATTTGAGGTCCTTCCAAGAGCGGAGCTCCATTAGTTTCCCAATTGTATCTTGGTTCAGCAAGCAAAACTCTGTTGGAACAAATTGTTTCGGGATCGCAGAGGCGGGCAATGTAGAGATTCTGGGGGAATCCTGCGTCGATAGTTGGCCAGCCTGAAAAATATAACAACGTTAATTACAATTACATAAAAGATTTACATAATTCCAATGGATCCCTTATGAATTCATATTTTCTCTTACCTGACCAGATTACGTAATTTTGACCGTTTCCGTATTGTAGTACAGTAGCATCAATAGCCCAAAAGTCTTCACCTCCAGGCACGGGCATTCTGCAATATGCGCAAAATATTAGACTTTTGTATCAATAGACCTTTTTAATTAAACAATTGCGTTTCTACCTTTTCGGTTCTGTATAGGCCCCAAGAGCGTTATTAGGATCCAGAGCACGACTCACGTACATACGATGGTTTGCATTGTCACCGTTATCGAGAGCGAAATATAGGTAAAAGTTACCGTTGATGAAATGTAGCTCAGGAGCCCACAAATTGTGTAATCCTGCTGGGGCTCGCACAACAAGTGCCCTCTCTGCGTTTCG
>JAHZMX010003397.1:0-13298 GCA_027743895.1 Seira musarum
GATAATTTGAGAGACTTTTTCAAAGGCGACATGCGACATTATCATTTCCCAAGAAGTTTTTATGTACTTCGTATGTGTCTCCTTTTGTTTTAGCGACAAAAGCTGAGGACGAGTCGGACGTTGCGTGGATGACACGCATGTTGAAAGATTACCCTGCGGACTTTATTTGGGTCATACGTCGAGATAACATTGACTGGAAGAATATGACCAAGGAACAGCTAATCAATAGATTCCCAAAAGCATGGTTTACAACAAAGGTATAAACAGCAGATACTTTGCATCTCATTATTTCGTTTAGCTTAGTTTATAGCGTCCTTTACAATAATTTTTTTTTCGAGTAGGTTGGGATTGCAGCATGCCTCCAACACATGCATTGGTTCAGTGAGGCAGGAGTCTCGGACACTTTTTTCCCGAGATGCTACAGATTATGCCTAGAGGAAGAGAGACTCGCATTCCAAGATGACTACAGGCTGACGGCTTGCATGAGTTATTTGCGATACTTCGTTGATACATTTGAAGCAAAGGGGCATTCCAGTTTGGCTGACGTGCATAGCAAAATTACTCCTCTCTCGGTGGATTTCGCTGCCAGACAGCTTGGGAACTACATTAGAATGAGGAGACACGAGGATATTGACTGGTTACTTCCTCCTAATTTTATGACTCAGCATTGGGATGCGTTCATTCATCAATACTATGCAGTTGTTCATGAAAAGAAACGCTTACGCTTTGATACTCCCGAAGCTGTTCATGTAAGCAGAAAAAATGCGTATCGAGTTGCCAGCGATCAGTATACTATATTATGCTGATCGCTGTCGACTTGCAAATTGTAAATTTCAATTCTAATGCAATATTTTGCAATCATGCAAAATTTTCCTCTAGGTCAAATATGAAACAGCAAAGAAGATGCTTCATAAGGTAGCGCAGTACTGGCCCCAAATCCAATTGGATGGAGTATATAACATGTGGATTTGTAAACCTGGAGCCAGGTCTCGAGGAAAAGGAATTGTCATCATGAATAATTTAGAGAAAATCTTGGATTTGCTTACTCAAAGCAATTTTCGGGAGTGTAACTGGGTCGTACAAAAGTATATTGAGAGACCAATGCTGATTTACAAGACAAAGTTTGATATCAGACAATGGTTCCTGATTACTGACTGGACTCCATTAACCATAATGGTTTTACAAGTATGCTCCAAGGATTCTTTCCCAGTCACATTTCTTCAGTCTCATTCTTCCTTCGCTTGAAATCATGTTTATAATGGTTTTTGATTAAAGGGAAAGTTATGTACGGTTCTGTACGAAGCCATTCGATCTGGAGGACTTTCATGAAAGTATTCATTTGTGCAACAATGCCATTCAATGTCGCTACCAAAATTCTGACCAACGAGATTCAAACTTGCCTGATGAAAATATGTGGTCTAGTGACACGTTTCAGGCGTATTTAAAAACAATAGGACGTCTTGATGTAAGCTTTTTATTTTACACGATTTCATTTAAAATTGTTCCGCTGTATCATATCGAATGTGTATTTCACAGGCATGGCCTTTAGTTTATTCGGGAATGAAGCAAGCAATCGTCGGTGTCCTACTCGCTTCCCAGGGTAAAAAATAAACTTGTGAAAACGAAATAATAATTACGATATAGTTAATATTCTCATCTTTCCCCAATCAAATTAAAGAGACCATCGAGACTCGAAAGGGATGTTACGAACTATACGGAGCAGATTTTATGCTAACAGAAGACTTCCGCCCATGGCTCATTGAAATCAACTCATGTCCTTGCATGGCTGCTAGCACTAGTGTCACCGCGAGAATGTGTGCTCAATGTTTGGAGGATACAATTAAAGGTATGTAGCACCTTCAGAATCGGAAAAGCAATAAAAATAATGGATTAATATCATTTGATATTTTTTCAGTTGTCGTTGACCGACGACACAACAAAAACGCAGATACTGGAATGTTCGAAATGATCTACCGTCAAAACACAGGTTCAGTTTTAGTTCAGCAGTTTAGTGGGCATGATTTAACAATCGTAGGAAAAAAGTTGAGTCGTGATATTGAATGGCCCATGGCCATGTCAAAGTCTGTTACAAATACGATGAAGTCAAAATCAGGTTCTCAGGCAAATCTCTCAAAGAGCAGAAGTGAAAACAACAAGCAAACTTTATCTGAACTTTTGCAAAAGCTTCGTGTTCGAAATCAAGAAATGTTTCAAGGAACTTTAGCTTCACAGCAATCGCAAATTGACTCAATATTTGACGCCTCTTCCCGCGTTATTGCTGGTGGAAAAACGGATACAACGGCATTGATCGAGAAAATGAGGGCATTGAAATCGACAGTTTCTCATGATAAAGAGGCATCTTCAGCTAAACGAATTTATCCATCTCCCGATCCTACTAAATTAGGCGATGATCTGGAAAGCTTCGAACTAAATAATAATGGCAGATCGAGCCCTGGAATGGATAAGGAATTCAATCCGGTGGGGAAAGGCGAAGATCCCTTCATGCCTATACCAAAATATACAGATATGAACTCAATAGCGTATTTGATGAAGAACAGTTCGAATACTTCTGGCGTTATTGGAGACCTTATGCGGGCGAGTAAAGAAACCGCACAAGAGCTTATCGTGAGAACAAGAAAGATAGAAGCTGCGAAACAGAAAACAGCAGCAGTTGAAGAACCAGTGGCGAAAACGTTGGCAGAAGTGAAAGCAATGGTGGACTCTGGAAATATAGGCAAGTCAGGGAAAGAAAGAGAAAAGCAAGGGGAAAGTGATAAGAACGGTAAGAGTCCCCGACCCACACCACCATTTACTTATCTGAGCAATATTTTAATGCGAAACGATAGTGATTGTAACAATGATGTTGAAATAAGCACATCCTCAACAACTCATGAAATAGAATCTTCAACTAATTTCCACAACAGGAAACAAAAAATCGCGACACACGTTGCAGACAAGTCCGGCAACAAATATTGTTCAGCAGACATTCCCGGGAAATCAGAATCCAAAGTCGCGGTAGAGCTAACGAATCCTGGAGAAAGTTACTCTCCTGTCGACACAATCAGCGTCGCAAAAAGGACGTTTATGGAAAATTCTTTGGAGCATTCGATTTCCCCAAGACCTCGTGAAACCAAGTCATTGCTTAGCGCTGAAGAAGTGATGCCAGATGTAGAACGAGAGCCTAATATGGATGATTCGTGTCGGGGTATTTCACGAAGTTTTACTAAATTCATTAATGACAATAAATGTAAAAACGAGTGTGATGACGATAAAGGTGATATTAATTATCGATATAGTGAAAACAATTCTCACGATCACGATAAAACGAGGTGCGAGGATTTTCAAATCGAAGAAAGGAGAGATAAACAATTAAAGTCACTGCAGGTGGTGAATGAAATTTACAATGGTAAAATCTGTCCACAGCCTTCATCCTCCGTGAGTGGGGAACAATTTTCAAGAACTGCAGAATGGGGGGTAATGAAAAATAACCACCATAGTTTTAAAGGAAGAATGTACAGTCCTCTTTTGTTGAATTCAACCACATCACAATCATCCTCGAGTGATAGTGACAGTGATTTTAACAATAAAGATGTTCCTCAGCTAACCCAAAACTTTATCCCTGTAGATTCGGAGCACATTTCATTAGAACCTGACGGTGCTATTGGCGATATTCTGGGGAAAGAACAGCGTGCGAGTCCATCTTCGTCATCTAACACTACAACGAAACTTAAACCCATTCGACATCAACGACGAGCGTCTTCCACGGGTTCCAAACGCTGTTGTTCGAAGCGATATCCATGCTACCGTGTAATTTTAGAACCACAAAACTACCAACAACAGAGATATGTCCTGAACAATAAGAGAAAGTCTGGCCCAACATTACCAATGAAGACGGTTAACTTATTACTACCATCAAACTACACATTCTATTGATTTGTCCCTGCTTGCGACCTGATTAAAAAAAAACAAAACAAAACAAAACAAAAATCTGTGTAGTTTCATCTGAACAATAAAAAACTTTCACCTATGAGTAAAATATCCGCGTGGTGCTATTATAAATATACCGAGATACAGGAAAGTTGAGCTTTCACCAAATCACGAGTTCGAAACTTCATACTCTTTAAGATTTATGTAACTTCTAAAACCATTCGCTTTAAATGTGATTACATTACATATTATAGCTATAGCCTTTAAAATACATTGCATGAAATGGAGGGGTATTTTCATTGTTTTACCTTTGATTTATCCAAAAAAGATACAATTATACTTATTTTGTTAAAATTTTGATTCTATACTCACAGGTTTTATGAGAGATTATGAAAAAGAATACGTTACAATTTTTAATGTGATTCAATTTAATCAGACTTTTATTTATCAGAGTAAAATAGTGAATAACAGATATATTATACTTATACGTCTCAAGGGATGAACTTCTTCAATCAACCACAGGGGAAATTACTAATTACTTTTAGCAAAACATGAGAACTTAATTGGTGCTATAAGCTGTAAATAGTATATCCTAAAATAAAATGAAACTTCTAGAAGCCTATGCAAGTCATAGTTAAACCTGTTTTATTTCTTCCTTTTGTTAGGATAGACAGGAGAGTATTCGTTTTTCTCCTTGAGATGTTCCACTTTATGTAATTTATCAGCATATAATACTTCGTCTATATTCGCAGAATTTTTCTTTTCATATCAACAAATTCGTAACCTATTTTGTGGCAAAATATGTTAAACCTGAAGTTATGAAATGACCACGGGATGTTATCGTCTAACTGGGAAATCACAATCGAATTTACTAAACAAAATCAAACGCAACACTTTAACCTGCAAAAGTTCCTTTTCAAATCATAATAATAATAATAATAACATTCACTCAAAACGAAAGGCGCTTTTATTGCTCTATCATAGGAGAATGCTAGCACTTGAGCCACTTTTCGGCACGAAGTTTACCTATTATAAATGTAGTAAATCACAATTAACAAACATGAAGAGCCGCGTCATTTCCGGCAGCACGAAAAGGTGTAATGAGAGGAGTCGCTCCTATAATAATAATAAATGCGAAGAGCTAAAAATTGGCTATTTCATGATTTTAATGATGACTCCCGCATCACTGGCGCACTACACCACTCGACAGCCTTTGTAAGAAAAACTGAAGCACTCCAACTTCTAAACATTTTTAATCACTGGTTGGTTTAAGAGCAAAGGAAAGGCGAGGTCGGGAGTTGTTCTTTCCTAAAATGATCTTCTGTTCTTCCTTGACTCTTATCTCCTGTTGTCGTTGGAGTTTTTGTCTTTCTTCGTCCATGCGCCTTTGTTCTTCGACCATGGCCAATCTTTCTTCAGCCTGTAATAAAATATTTATTTGTGTGTTAACAACATGAATTATATATCCTGATTGACTTAACAATATATTAATTAAAGAATGTCTTTGCTTACCAATTTTCTTTGGGCTTCTTCAATTTTTCTATTGTTTTCCTCCATTATCCGCTCCAGTTCCTCGCGTTTTCGGCGCTCCTCCTCCTACAAAAACGGAAGGAATGGCATTAAAAAATGAACAAATTTATTCAAAAGCCAAGAGTAATACACCTGCTTTGCCACTATGAAAAAAATCTATTTGAGAGCTGGCATGGCTGATACATTTAAAAGTGGGATTGCTCCTGACGGGAAAACCTCGTCAGTGGCGTACAAACAGCAATCAATTTAAGGTCACATGAAAGATGAATATAATAATAATGATTAAAACAAATATAATAATTAGTCTTTTGCTCAATCAATATTCAGGAGGAAGGATTTAAAAAAGGCTTGAAGGTAATTGGAGAAGGCTGACAATACATTAAAAGATTCCAGAGAATTGGAACCGAAAAATGTCGACGGACGTGTGTTGATGTTTGTGAGCTGCATATTGTGAAGTCCACCGGAAAACGCCTTAATAGGAAAACTGCTTTGCTAAAGAGTAGAAATGAGGAGAAAATATGAGTTTAATACAATGAAAAACTACCTGTGAGGCTCAGATCAGTTCAGAGAGTTTCTGCTGTTCACTTCTTCCGCTGTTCACATCCCTTCTTTCACCACGCATACGGATACTTTTATCATCACCCACTCTTTTTATCATCAGTACATTAACACTTACCGACTGACAACATAAAATATTCTTCTTCAACCAATTTGTCATACAATGCACGAACAAAGTTCTTATATGTAATTTGGTGAAAATTATGCGCATAATATGGACTTTCACTCTCATCTCAACTTTCTCTACAATTCCCACTTTGATTTATGCTGTGAACATTTACATGAAATGGATTACCAGTTTGCTTGAGAAATAAAATTGTTTACAATAAATAATCAAATAATGATTATATTGAAACACGAACTGGAACTAAAGAAGAACTGAAACTACTGTAATCCATTTACTGAGTTAGACGACTCATAATAACAACAGATATTGACAAAAACGAAAAGCAGTAGGTCAAATTAGGAATTGCACAAAAAACCTTACCAAATTAAACAAAACAAAAGTTCGAGAGAATTTTCGAATGGGGAAACAAGAAGTTCCACGACAAGACGTCAACTAAATTAAGAAGCAGGGGTTAGTAATAATGTAAGTACGTCGCTGAATTGCTTTCATGATGATTAAAAACGGAAGGTCTACCACGTAAGGAATCAAAAAATCATGGCCTTAACTTGAGTGTACTGGCACCGTAGTAGACCAGTTGGTGCAGTAAGGCTAAAAATTAGGAGTATACTCTTATACTAATAAACTAAAGAAAATATTTATCCCTGTCATGTCAGTAAAATAAGCTCTGCTCCATCGCTTTTTTTCTATCAAAAGCAACAAAGTCTAAAATTTGCAACGATTTTTTTTCATTTTTAACGAGTAATTGCTCAAACTTTCTCTACAAAAATTTTCTTTTTTTTTGCCTTTCACATCAGCTAATCTACTACGTCCAGCTCACTCTAGATTGTCTTTTTCAAAAATTTAATATTTTGTCTGCAAAAATTTCACTTTAATCTTCATTGTAATCTGTAAATACAGAATGGTAATTCGTTTGTAGAAATATACATAATGATTTTTAAAATAGTTATCTTGACTTTTTTTTGGCATGCCTGACTTAAATTTTTTCCGAACCCGTTGCATTCACGTTTCTGTCTGGCTATCACATTTCTTCTAATATACTTTTGGTTTCAAAAAAATCTTTTTGGTTTAAAAATGGTTTCATATAAAAAATAATTATTCACATCTACAAACATAATCTAAATTCGAATAGCACTTTACAAGCGATCGCTTCTCAAAAACGTTTCACTTTCCAAGTCAGTCCCTACAAATATGTACGTGGTTGTAATTTTTAATGAGGATTAAACTCGTCTGCAATTTTTTAGATAGGCCAAAAGTAAACGGTACAGCATCTCATATTCGTTAGAACTTGTCAGAGAGTCATGGAGCAGAGCGTAATGTTCGAGATCATTATTAACTGTAAACGAAAAGCTATTCTTTAGAAACGGGGAAAATGGCTCATCCTCTTCGTATTGGAATGAGAAGTGATCATCCGCGACATCGACATCATCATTAGCATTGAATAGGAGTTCATCATGAAGTATCAATGAAAGATCTTTAGAGGAAGTTATAGCTACCTCTCGTTTTCTTTCTTCTTCCAGTTGAGCCATTTTTTGACGCTGAAGAATGAAAACATCAAAACAAATTAGATTATCAAACGTTATAGACTTCCCATATCCTTACATACATACATGGCTGGCTCACTTTTATTTGAGCTTTTAGCTTACCTTTGACGCTCCAACTCTGCCACTCTTTCTAATTCCTTAGCAGGTCTAGCACTTCGACTTCTACTTCTCGAGCTTGAACTACCACTGCTGCTGCTAGATCTAAAAAATAAACAAAATTAAAAATTGGTCATAGCACCAAAAGTCAAACTCTCCAAGGACTCTAAGATCTTAAGAACTTACGAAGATGGAGATCGAGTACGCCTGTCTTTAATATTTCGTCTTGACTTCCTATCCTTGTCACGCGAAACTCGGTCACGAGATCGTGATCTTCTGCTACTTCTACTTTTCNAGCTTTTAGCTTACCTTTGACGCTCCAACTCTGCCACTCTTTCTAATTCCTTAGCAGGTCTAGCACTTCGACTTCTACTTCTCGAGCTTGAACTACCACTGCTGCTGCTAGATCTAAAAAATAAACAAAATTAAAAATTGGTCATAGCACCAAAAGTCAAACTCTCCAAGGACTCTAAGATCTTAAGAACTTACGAAGATGGAGATCGAGTACGCCTGTCTTTAATATTTCGTCTTGACTTCCTATCCTTGTCACGCGAAACTCGGTCACGAGATCGTGATCTTCTGCTACTTCTACTTTTCTTAATTTTACTTTGATGATTTCTACTACTGCCATGATTTCTACTGGAACGGGATGGAGATCTGGATGATCTCGACAAGGATTTTGAACGACTTCTTTTACCCCTACCCATTTTATTGAATCACAAGGCTAAAAGCCTATAAAACGACTTCACAATTCTAAAAGCTAATCACTTTTTTTTTATTTAATTGTTCAATTAAAATCAGTCACTTTTAAAAATCAACAGTAATCTTGGTAGATGGTTTTATTTTTCAGCTTGCTGTACGCTCTAACTGCATTATTTTTATTTACATGGACTTGTAAACAACCTATCATTTCAGCCGCTTCTCGCAGATGTCTCCATAATCCCCAAATGGAAGAAAAACGCAAGGCTAGGGATGGGCTTTTATTGTGGTCGCACTCTGCACAAAAATATAACTTTTGGTTGGACTCTGAACAGAGAGATATAAAAATGCTTCTTCTTCACTCGCACTATGATAATGCACCTTTTTATACGGGTTTTTGATACCTATAAAAAGGTCCTATGTTCCTCTGTGCTTTTATATATATATGTTTCTCACACAATTTAAAGCCCCAATGTTTCCGAGAATATACAAATCTTTGAATTAAACTAATTTTTTTGGAAAAAACTTTGGAATTTCAAAGAAAAAATAATTATTCTTTAAAAAAGTGTGAAAGTTTAGTGAAAACTTTTGGGAAATTGGTTGTGAAATTAGAGTGATTTTGTATATAAACTTTGGGAGCTGAGTTGTTTGGTTGATTTGGATGTTTTTGGTTGTTGGGCTGGTGCGAAGTTAAGGTAAGATTGATTCTGTTTCAAGACTAGACAAATATGGCTTCCCTTCTTTTTTTGGTTTAGTTTTATTATATGAGGAAATTTCTGTTCTGAGTGAGGTTGCTTTGGCTTGATGCTTATTTTTGGTCTAGTCTCGCAACAAAAATGAGTCTCTTTCGACTCGAGTCGAGTTTGCATGAAGAAAGAACATACATGGAGGAATCGTTACATGTAAAATGAGAGTGGGTCTCGAACGGGGGTCTTGTTGCTGTTGCTAGCCTGAATTCGTCTGTAGCTGTGTAGGATGTAAGAGTGGTTAAAAAACTTAATGTTGCAGTACTTATGTTATGAAATGGGGATTCGAGAAGAATACCAGCAAAGCAAAACCTTATATTTTGGGCAGGGATATATATATATAACTGAGCTTGTTTTGTTGGTAAAAAAGGCAAGAATACTGCAAAAACCTAGCTGGTGCGGTGGCAAGGCTGCGGCTGCAGTCAGTCGCGATATCACGTTACGATATATGTACACAGTCTGCCTAATTGTAAGCTGTGCCAAGAACATAATGGCCTTACTTTAGTTTTCACGAAAAGCCCTGTAACAGCAAGACCTACTTACGAGCTGGTAAAAAAAGTACCTAATGCGTGGGTTTCTTTATGAATAGACTTTACCTTCTTTGATGATTGGATTGGGACCTCAGAAAATTAAAACTTAAATGTTGAAATTTGTTTTTTAATAAGAAATATGTGAGGAAAAGCTACGTTATTTCTCAGGATAATAATGAAGGGACTTGGTATTGATCTGCGATATGTGAAACAATGAAAAAGGACAAGGATTTTTCTTGTAAAACAACTTGTAATACATTTTAAAAATTGCTTTAATAACTCCACTGTTCACGACAAGCTTTTTCCTAAAACATTTGCCGAATTGCTCAATCTAGCTTGTTTGGGGCAACGTGAGAACTGTACAAAAACCTTAAACTACAAGTGTGCTAAGCACAATTTTTAACCATTTCTACTGCTTTGGTATGATTAAAAGATGTAATTACTAGTATGCATCAAACTAATTTTAATTTAAGTAATATTAAAATACAATAGGTTTAGTTTTCACCTTGTTCAGTAAATTTCATGAGCATGACTTTGCCACTCCATATAATAATAGACTTTGTTATGTGTACTCTCGGAGCAAAACATTGAATCACCCATATCGAACATTTTATCTTCTCGAACTTTTTGTAAACAGCTTAGAGATGGCATGCTGGTAAGTTTTTTCCACCTCCGCGCTTAACGACAACTTACATTCATATTACAGAGACTGATGACAAAAAAAAAAGATTGAAATGACAAACGAGATGCTACAAGTGCAACAGCTATCACAATGAAGGGATCTGCAAAAATTGAATATTCCAATAGCATAAGATTCAACTGCTTTGCAACAGTATCTTGGCCATTGAGATCTACAACATCATCATTTAATCTTAAGGTAACCTTCTCTATCATGAATGAATGTAGGGGAATGTCTGTTAAATGTCAGAAAAGATACAAGATTGAAATTTGCAGGTCCTTGGAATCGAGACGCAGGAAGGGAGAAAGCATTACTTATCAGTAAATGGCTCTAGCGGAATAAGCAACAAGGAAAACTCTTCTGGGGCGCATAGCATTAAGATAAATGGAAAATTAGGTCAAGCATTAAAGTTAGGGGAAGGCGAGCTTGTCCGTTTTTGGATGGAAGATAATGCATCAGTTCTGCAGGGATTAACGGTGAATACTGCCAAAGTTTCCTGCCATTCTAGTGACGACTGGGAGATCCTTGTAATTACTTTTTGTGAAATTGACCATTATAGATTTAGAATTAAATACATAAATTCAGGATTCGCAAAAAATTAAAATTGTAAACATTTCAATTCAGGAACCAAATGCCGAATTCGTAGCGAATCACTTATTGCAGCAACTAAGAGTGGTTTATCCTGGTCAAGAATTTCCTTTTTGGCTGTCGCAGTCGATTGTCATTAGACTGAAAATAGGTTGATAATATAACACTTGAAGCATTAACCATTAACATTTCGGAGTAGATCGACAAAAATGATAACACTATATAGTCTTTTAACTTTTTTTATTTGAAGATGAGATCAACCCTGGAATTTCAGAATACGGAATACTGACCAGCAGCTCAGAAATTATCGTTCCTTCAATTTCTCCCCTTAATACTTATGCACTGACAGCTACGTTAAAACTTCATACAAAATTAAGGGTACACCCATTATGTTTCCCAAAGCAATTTTCACTTCTTCCAAGTGAAGCACTAGTTTTCTCAAACCAGCATCATGGTTTCATCTACAAGCAACATTTAAACTTGCCTAATGATTTTCCATCGTCACAAATTAGCTTGTTTGTAAAATTACTTGCTCAACAAGATGCTATTACAACAACTTCGGAAAAGACACAAGAGAATGATTCCTCCTCCATTATAGTCCGGCTCTTTTTCATTGAGCCAATTTTAGAAGCGAATTCGTCTTTAAGCAAATTTCTTCCATTGAGTAATGTGCCTTGCATATATCTTCACACGGACTTTGTTGATAGACTGAAAATCCCATTGAAATCTTGGATATGGTGCTCCTTCCTGCCAGACAACACCTTAGAAAAGTTGCCACATAGGCCAACTTCTTCTATGCGAAACACTGGAGACATGAATCGCCAAAATTCAGAGCAATTTTGGTATGCGTAAAATTGTCATTGCATTTTTCAATAGTTAAAAAATCACGATACGTATTTAAATTTTTCTCTGCATAAAATTGAATTGCAGCGGATTTAATGCAACATTTTTGGAGTGCATCAACTTCATTCAAGCTTCTTTATCATTAAGTCAACAACCCAACATGAATCATGAACTAACTGGAATAGAGTACGGAAACTTGTTAGTGCAAGGTAATATAAAACGTCTAACTCTTCTTTTGGATTACCAATTCAAGTTCAATTTAAATCCATTCATGAAAATTTAAATAGGAGGTCATGGATCAGGTAAGTCATCATTAGTGGAAAATGTTCTTAACAGTTTATCTGGTCCTCCATACTTCATTCATTGGGAAATTATCAACTGTGCCAAACTACGTGGAAAGAAACCAGAAAATATTGAAAAAGAATTGTCCAAAAGTTTGATTGAACTGGAGAGTAAGCAACCAGCCGTACTTGTACTCGACGATTTCGATATACTCGCAACCGTAAATAAATCGATTGGCGAGCCTAATCAACAAGAAGAGTTCTTACAGTTCAAGTATGTTTTTACTGACAATTTGATTAAATTAATGTTCTGCTTTTTATGCACGTGATACATAATTACTTCGCATTTCGAAATATGTAGAACGTGCGAGGGTTTGTTGGAAATGCTTATGAAGCAGAAGCAACACCAAAGCAGATTAACCATTATATGCACAATTAATAGTAAAGATTCATTGAATCCTTACTGGGTGCCCCGATCAGGGTTCCACTTTTTTCAGAAAATCGTGAAGATACCAGTGACAAAAAATGTGAGTATTCTAACTACCTACATTGCATATTGCATAAAGTCCCTTCGTCTTTGTGGAGGCATAATATTATAATTTATTCACGATTAATTTTTTTAGCTTCAGATTAATATTAAACTGGAAAACGTTATCTTTTATCTAATCAATTTTTCAATTGGAATTAAACGCAACATCGTAATTCATGTCACTGTCACCATTTTGTTGATATCTTTTTTCCATGCACAATGACAATGCGGGACTCTTGCTGGTAGTCGGAAAGACTTGAGATCTTTATGGCATGCTTAACTCGTTATCTGAATGGTTCAGGAAGTAACGGCTTAAACCTAACTGCCCAGAATACAGGGAAAGAGTCTCAAGCAACCACACAAACAAATAATGAAGAAAATGATGCTAGAGAAGCTTCTACAGCCTCATGTAAGAATTTTGGGGCGAAACGATACAAAAACATCTCAAAATATATCAGACTGCCTGTAAAACAGAGAACTCAATTTGTGCCCAAATCTCATTATTAGTTCAAACTCTAAGAGAAGGCATTATTTATTGCAGATGAGGATGAACTAACAAAGAGGATTGGCCTTGCTTTGGGCTCCATTCATGAGCAAAATGCGACACCACAGTTTCTTGTCACC
>JAHZMX010003398.1:0-39915 GCA_027743895.1 Seira musarum
GTAAAAATCCAATTACATATTTCTAAGGCGCATGATTGCAAACTTTTTAGCCAACAGTTAACAATTAAAAGGGCTCATGTTGGGCTAATTTTCACACCATAAGCACTATTTTTAATGCTCTATCGAATGGCGATGTCAGTTTGAAAATCTGAGAGAAACCAACCGTGCACATTCCTCGTTAGTCTTTTTATCACATTATCACATCGACTGTGGCTCTTTTTCTCTTTTCCGTTCCTCAGCATTGCATTGCTTGACTTGGCCTTGGTCTTGCTAGGGTTTGCACCACATGAGTGTATTCAATACATTTCTTCAATAATAAAAACATGTGCTTGTCCATAAAAACACTCAGTCGGCGAAGCTGAATAACCACAAAAAATAGTAATTTTCCGTAAATAAATTATTTTTTAATGTCATTTCTAAGCAACTTGTAAAAATGGGAGAATTAAAGTGTTTCTTGTGCATTGATAATTGCTATGAAGATACTAAATACACACCATCTGAAATTAGTAGAATGTTACGTGCATTAGCAAGATATGTGAAATTGTCAATTAATATTGGAGATGAGGCAGAAGATAACATCTCATTAACGCTATGTGGAGAGTGTCAAAACATTATGGACACATTTATGGAACTTTTGAAAGCATTTGAAACTGCAAGAATAAAAGTTGACTCGTGTGTTCAAAAAATTTGTGATATAATGTTGGAGGGGAATAGATGCGAGGTGGAGAGTGAAATTAAGAAAATGGGAACATTCCGGAAAAACCTTATCGATAAGAGTAAGTTTCAATATAATAAAATTGGTTACTATGGCATACCGAGGATGAATTGAATTTGGATGACGTTTGCGACCCCAATAATAATGTCAAGTCTTGAATTGCTCTGGTTAATCTCCGGTATTACCTTTATTTTTTGGAATCTTTCAGCTTCGTTGGAAATTGAAAAATCGCTACCTACTGTTGAAATTACCAGAGTTTACTCGCTAGCTTCAAGTAAAATGCCAGTACAGCAAATCAAAAAAGACGAAAAGACTGATCGAGAAGGGATAAGAAGACGTACTACTCCTAAAATTGATCCCAACATCCCAGTTTCTATGAGTGTTCCAGCCCAAGCTAATTCAGGAGCCAATTCGACTGGGAACGATCGTTTCGATCTTAAACCTGACTTACATCTTTTAGTTGCAAATACTTTGGTGGATCAGCAACCGGAGTTAAAAAATAATCAAAATCAATTACGAAAAAAGCGATTGCCTATTAAACAAAATTCCAATATTTCAAAATCAAGTAATTCATTAAATCAACGGAAATCTATACAGGGAAGTAAAAAATCCTTGAAGAGTTCTTCAAGTCGGCTCAAATCCAAAGAAAACAGTGCAGAAAATCTCAAGGATAGGAAATACTACTTCATTGTTAAGAAAATCGAGCGACTTGAAAAGGGAAAACGACGATATTACATGTATTGCCTACGTTGTCAAAAGGAAGTGGCCCATAGCAATGAACATCGTCGAAAATACCATAAGGTAAATTAAATACCCAATTCTCCCTTCGTCTTGGTCACCCATCCTCAATTTTATTTATACTTTTTGGTTCATTTTTAGGACGCCTATGTGCCACCACAACGTCCACAACAGAATAAAAAATCTCAGTCGTCTTTGAACTCGTTGCCGGACTTCATTACAGATATTGGAACAATTTTCAAGTACGGCATCCATCAGATATTATTCCACTGCTCACTTTGTAATTATGATTTCCCAAGACAGAATTTACACAAACATAAAAAGAAGCATGGGATTGGCCTGGATAAGTGCTCAACCTGTCATAAAGAATTTAAAGAGAGGCATGCATTCTTGAAACATATTGATGGAGAATGTAGTTCAGAAGTCTCGCAGTTAATTAAGAGCCATAAGTGACCTGGAATGGAAGTGAGACAAATTTTGCTGCTTCTGTAAGCAGGAACTTTACTCCATTTGTATTTTAGAATAAAGTTAATGGTTTCAGAACAAAAAATAATTGTGAACGTGTTAATGTAAATACTATCTAAAGGGTATGGAAACTATAGTATCCACTACTGTAACCCCGATAGTTGCACCAAGTACAAAATAAACTTATTCTATTACCATCAAATTGTTTCTCGTCAAAATTCCGCAATTATGATGTAAAATAAAATTGGCTATTTAGGATAATTATGAATTCATTTCTGTTGTTTCACCTTAGTATTGATAGCATTGCACGTTTTGGGGCTGAGCAAGACGACCCTAATTTTTATTATATCCTTATCCGTGTCAATTCTGATTGGGCATTTGATCTGAAGTCAGCGATACCGATCACAATTGAATTGGATTGGAGCGGACATTATAGGGTCTCTCTCTATCATTATTACGACACTGAATTGAAGCTATGAAAAGAATATGAAGGGATCATTTAATTACAGAGTTTCTTAAAGCTTTAGCCAGGACAACTGACGATGACCTATAATTTCTTGGTCTTGCATGACACTGAAATTATCTTGTATTTGTACTTTCGCTGACACTGACATTGGCATTGACCACAGATCGTGATATGGATGGATGCTCTTTTCACAGTTGCTATCAGCACATCATATCACATTCAACCAACCCAAACCAATCGTTCCTGGTTCTGGTTTTATTCGTTAATTAATTTTAGATTGCTTAAATCATTTAGTCAAACTATTCGAGGTTACAATATACTCGTTCTGTTCTATGCGTAGGCATTACCTGCTGCCGCCATTTAATTACTTATAGGTCACAAATAATTGGAATACTCATGCGTACCTCCCATGCTTAATTTATAATTAATATCCTAAACTCCTCTTGGCAGCACCCAGAATTTGGAAGAGTAAACCCGAATTACTGAAATTCGCCAGTAATTATACTGCTAAATAATACAAATAATGTTTCGTTTGGAACATCCCTGTCTTCACTTCACCGTTCCTGTTTGAAAGTTACCTGAAATGCTCTTTTCAGCTGAAGTACCGCTCATACAATGTTTATTTATTCCAAAAAATGATGAAAATCCTGGTGTGTAAGGCTACTAATTTGTTCTCTATTGGTCACATAAATGCATGCAAAACTGTGACATGAAAATGGGTTGAAATATTAAGATATTCGTCACGTTTTTATGGAATTCCATGAACTGATTTAATGAAACATTTAGTTTCTCGCTTTTTATGGGAATTTTTCCGCAAGTTATGGATGAAAAAAAGTCCAAATGGCTATTGAATCCTGACCTAACCTACATAAATAAAATAGAAGTCAGGTGAAAATCGGTTGTAAGACGAGATGGAAATTCCCCAGATTGACACTTTCTCTTGTAAAAGTAACGAATAATTAATTTGAATATCCACAACGAACTGGTTGGCAACCAAACCAGTGAAGTGAACACGATGAAAGCGAGTGACTTTTTTTTTAAATAGAAAATCATATTTCTTCTTATCATGACGCCATGTAGCATCATTGCATCATTCTGTGTTGCGAGTTCAAAGAAGACGGATCTTAAGTGTAACAAAATGCTCGTCGTTACAAGGCTCTTTGATGAGACTTACGTGATCCTAAAATCCATGAAAAGATGGACATTTGTCCCCTTAACTTATCCATACTCTCAGGAGAAAGATTTAAATCACTCCGAATTATTCTGGGCAAATAAGAGCTTCATATCCAGTCACTGGGCGTATCTCTTCGTCATCCTCATTCAAACCGTGATCGTAGCCCTTTGGGCATTCACAATTGACACAAACCCAACGGTTTTGTTCCAATGTGTAAACTTTTACAAAGTTTTCATATTTTCTCTTGTGGCCTTCACAACTTATCATCATCATCTGCATGCGGATGAAAATATTTGGATATTCAATCAACTGGTCAAGTTTGAAAGAAAATACCTCGATCAATCTCATCTGGAAGGTAAGAATGTGCTGCAATTACCTTTTTAATATTGCGACTGATTTAAATAAAAATGAAATTTTATGACTTTCTCTAGAGGACGTTACATATTGGCGCAAAAATGTTGAAAGAAAACTAGCTGTATTTTCAATTCAACAAGTCCGAATCACTTTATTCTTAGCCAGCGTATTATTCACAACGTCTTCGTTTATAAACCCGAAAGCAGCTTGGAATCTTCTGCCTTCAATTCTGTTTGCAAAGCTACCTGACGCAATTCCATTCAGAATGGGATTTGAAGTCATGAGACGAATTGGGAGTTTAATATATCACTACGTTACATGGAGGGCACTCAGCAACATTGCAACAATTAATGTCGGTGTGATAATTTTACTGTCCACCTTCTGTTTTTATGCGGCGCTTATCCAGTTTCAGAGGTAAATATGTACATCGTCTATGTCTCCATTTACACGAGCTTATTATGAAACCTGACAAATAATTTATTCACAGGAAACTAACCAGATCGGATCTGACCACATCCAGTTTTAACGAACTTGCACTCATGTACCGTGAGTATCAAATTCTTCTCTTGGTTTTCAACAACCTTCACCAAGGGTGCCTTGTCCCGATTTACATTTTTATTGGCTCCTTCACATTCTTCGCTAGTTTCTACATAGTGGTTACCCACTTGGATCAAATGGATATCAGTCTCTTCATCACATTTTCCAATGGGTTATGTTGTGGATCTGGAATGCTCATGTTCTGCTTCAGATACACTCCCGTATATAACGGCCAACGGCGTATTCCCTCCATATTAATAAAAATAGTGTAGTTGTGACATTTTTACCACTACTAATGGATATCAGTCTCTTCATCACATTTTCCAATGGGTTATGTTGTGGATCTGGAATGCTCATGTTCTGCTTCAGATATGCTGCTAAACTGTGTGAAACTAGTGAAGATATCACTCGACATCTTACAATCAGTCCCCATAAACAAAATCGGGGTCATTCGTTGACTTTGTTAAGAAAATACTGGAATTCATTCCCTCGAGCGAAAGTATACTTTTTCTCGAGTAACTTTTTCGAAAGATTGACTCCTCCAATATTATTAGATTTTTCAATTGATGCGGCGATCAATTTAGTACTGCTTGGGAAGTAGCCCACTCGGGTGATGTGTGACATACAATTAATTCATAGGGGTCCCTGTAAATTAGCTTATTAGGTAAAAGCGATGGATTTCGATGACTCCATTCTTCATTTCTGTTTCATTCAAAATGCGCATTTTGTATTGGACGGAGTATTGGATTTTATAACAATTGATTCGGAAAATGTCGGACTTGTACTTTAAATTTTTAATTCATCAAAAGGAAAGGTGGTTAGCTCATTCAAACTGACGAAAATGTTAGTAATGAGAAAATACAATCACTCGCTTTATACAATTAGTCTAATTTAAAAAATAAACATTCGGTTTTGGATAAGGAGGACTTTGGCATATTTGTTCATGTGCCACTTTTCAAAAGAAAGTCACGATTAAATTACACAACTTTAACCAAGTTTATCAATGTGCACAAATGAAAATAGGCAATGGTGATTTCCTAATTCCTAATTACTGATGCATGCCAGCAATTATGCCATATTTATCACAATTTATGCAATTATGCTACTTTAATTACCTTCAAAAGTGGACTCTATTTGGTTGAGAGTTAACGCTTACACTGTTGTTGACACATGCAATAAAACCTTATCACTTTATCATACAACGTATGAAGGACAATCCGTTATCAATCTGCCTTTCAATAATTTTGTAATCATTAAAAACACGACTTTGTTTTATCACTTTGTAAAATAATTTGGCGATTACTAAAAAGGTTGGTCCATATTCTTACTAACATAAATATTAACCGACGTACCATGGAATTCCTAAAATACGAGCGTAAAAAATAAAAATAGTAGACTAGCCATTAAAAAACTCTGTATTGTACATTTTTCTATACTCCGACAGTTTATTTTTGTTAGCATGGAGTTTATTTTGGGCGGAACAGCAGCCTCAATGGCTGGAGTGATATGCAACCCAATGGAGGTAGTGAAGATAAGAATGCAACTTCAAGGAGAACTCAAAGCCAAAGGGAACTATCAAGTCCATTACAGGTATGGTTCAATCAGTAATGTCTTTAGGATACTTCTCTTTAAATTGAAAAGGTGAATCATTTTTTCTAGAAATGTTTTCCACGCTTTCTACACAATTGGCACCAAAGATGGTATTCTAGCCCTCCAAAAAGGTCTCGTGCCGTTTGTGTTCTACCAATTCTCTGTAAACTCTACTGGATTGGGGCTGTACCAGTTTTTCCGTAAGGGAGGATGGACGCTAAACTCCGAGGGAAAAATTCATCCTGGAAAGACCCTCGCCGTTTCAATATTTTGTGGTGCCGCTGGCGGCTTCGTTTGCTCACCTTTCTACCTCGTAAAAACTCACCTGCAATCTAAAGCAAACTCAACCACTATCGCTGTTGGCCATCAACACCAACATTCCGGAATGATTCAAGCTTTCTCTACAATCTACAAGAAACATGGAATTCCAGGTCTCTGGAGAGGTGCCACCAGCAATATTCCTAGAATTGCTGCTGCAGGTGCAGCTCAAATCTCTAGTTTCGAAGTGACTCATGAATTTATGAAGTCGAAGTTCCCAGGTCAAGTCTGGCTGCCATTGTGTTGTTCCAGTTTTGTCTCTGGATTTTTTATAACGACAGTGATGGCACCATTCGACCTCATTGCAACTCGGTTTTATAACCAAGGTACAGGACCGGATGGAAAGGGACTTTTGTACAAAAACGTGGTAGATTGCGTCGGGAAAGTGTATAAAAATGAGGGATTCCTTGCTTTTTTTAAAGGATGGACTGCATGTTACTTTAGGCTTGGACCTTACACAATGCTTGTCATGGTCTTCTGGGACAGGCTAAAATTTCAATATGCCAAGTTCAAAGAAACCAAATAGATGGAAAGAATTTTGACAATCGTAAGTTACTTCCACGTAGAATTAGCAGTGATGATTTGTTCACACGTACATATTTTGGTAACCAAAGGATGCATAATTTAATTCATATTCATGTAGTATGTAGTTATGCAGGCAAATTGTTTCTTTCTATTTAAATATTGATTTGCATATTTGTGTTTGTGATCGGATTAAAATAAATAAAATTGATTTATTTGCAGTTGTCAGAGAGAAAAATGTATACTCTGCTTTTCTGCATGATAGGACCTATTAAGCTCACATGCATATTGGTTATTTGCAACAAGGTTTTAATTCATGGAATTTTAAATCCATTGAAATGTTGTTTGTGCATATTTCATGTATAAAACAATTTTACCGCAGATCTTCAAACGACGTGTCAGTTTTTTCAGCTAAAAAGTGAGATTTACGTAATGACTCTATTTATTCTCATGAATCTCTAGCTGTGTATTGGCTCTAGCTACAATTGGTTCCCCATGAAAAAATGGTTAGTCAAATTATGTGATCTGCAGAAGGTTAGTTTCGTAAAGTTTCTGAAATGCCAAGACAATGAAAAACGTTATGCGTGATGAAAACAAAAAGTGGGACACCTCTCACTATTTGATGGTACTGGTTTTCACAATTGTTTGAAAATTTTTTGAAAAAGGTTCCGCGGGATGTAAAAGTGTTGCGTCGGATTTGTGAGCAAACTATATAGTCGGATCTTTAAATTATGTGTCTACACAACTTAGGAGCATTCCAAAATTATTCATTACAAGAACCTCAAAGTCCTTGAGATGGTATGTCTTGTCATCTAAAATGGATAAAACAAAATAAGCTTCAAGTCATAAATAAGGTCAGCTTCAGGTCGTTATTATAAATAGTAAGCTAGCTTACAATTGGAAACTGTGCAATTTGAATTGTTGTTTCCTGTGATGAAATATCCAATCCCAACCATTTCACTCTTATTGATAAGGCCTCTGCAGACAAACAATGTTTCTCCTGTTCCGGGCATTACGCCGACTTCTATTAAGTTCTTAAGTGCTCGACTGCCATTACTTGTAACTGGCAGCCAACTTGTCCATCCTGATGGCGCCATAAAGAGCTCGGTATTATCTTCGTCAACCATAATTTCAACTCCGTTCAAAACACTGTACATAGTTCCAGTTCTTTGTGAAAATTGCCCCGGGAGCAAGCCGTCTTCGTAAATACCTCGTGCTACAAACCGGAGCCACATTAATTCAACACCCCGACCATGGTCAGTCGCACCCGATGGTTCCATTATTTCCGAATCAAAATTGCTTGCAGGTATCCAACGGATTCCATTGCTCTCTTTAATATCACACCCACTCACAAACGAGTAGATGTACAAAACTTCGGGGATGATTGAGATCAGAATTTTGGTATAGACCCGATTTTGTGTTAAACTATACATTTTTTAATTCCGCGTTTGATAACTTTCAAAATATTTATTTACACTGTAAGTGCTTTAGGAGTAATTTTCCTTTTCATTAACATGCTCTTATTTATGCCATTTTGATCTACCTATGTTATTGTCATAAGTAATTCCTTTTTTTATGACTACTGTAGCGACAAACTTTTACGTCGCGGGTCGGGGCTGTTATTCATGTCACATTAGAATTTATTGCTTCTGGTTCTATGAGACTCGTGTTTTATATCCTCAGCCACAAATAGCAAGCATGTTGATATGTTTGTTTTAGCTTCGGCTTTGCGTTCTTATTTTTCTGATTTTTAATTCGCCCCATACTTACAATTGCATTAACGATAACTGACATCTTGCATTCCCATTACATCTTCAAGTGACCGGATTTTATGTACGAGAATTTTGTTCGACTGTAAATACGATAGGTACAGATTGGTTCTTATTCTTGGATAATTTATTGCACTTGTGAGATCTTACGCACCAAATTGAGAGATCAAGTAGCGTTCATCTGAGTTTGAATGGTGATACTAAGTTTTGTTCCCTCCACATAAAATAATGTTTTTAATAAAAAATATTAAAGCTCATTTAAGAAGGTTTTTAAATTTTGATAATTTTCAAGCACATTCGTTAATATTGACTCCTTCAACAACGCAAACTTTACTTTAGGTTTGTTTTATTTTACCAAATATTGAATATTTTAATTTTTACTGTAATCATTTAAGGATGTATTGATTTAGGCGCCATAGCTAAGTTTTTAATGATAATTTTATAACGCTCAATGCCGTTAAGAAACTCTTGTTCGTTAATGAATTCATTATCTTCATGAAATGTGTACGGCGTGTTCAGAAATGGCCCAACTCCAAACGCTGGAATACCAACAGAACGAACGAATCGTCCATCAGTGGCACCATTTGCAACCGCTGGATAGCATGTTATATTCCTACCAGTTCAGATGTTTTATTATTCGCTCAATTCGTGTCAATGCGCTCATTTTTAGTTACGAGAATACCAACAGAACGGACGAATCGTCCATCAGTGGCACCATTTGCAACCGCTGGATAGCATGTTATATTCCTACCAGTTCAGATGTTTTATTATTCGCTCAATTCGTGTCAATGCGCTCATTTTTAGTTACGTAATTTTAAAAACTCACATTTCTTTGCAACTGTCCTGTAATACAGTCCACCAAATATTGGAGTCATTTGCAACGGTTTCAGAAGCCAACAATGATTTTGACATGAAGTCTATGGTCACGTCATTAGGGTCGTCTGATCCTAATCTAGATTCCTCTACAATATTCAAAAGCATGTTTTCCACATCTGAGAAATTCCAGCCTGGACGAACCCGGATGCGCATATTGTAGGAAGCCCAGACTTCACTTGGGATTATATTGTCACCAGTTCCGCCCTTCAGATTAAAACGGTAAAACCGCCATTAATAATGCAGTGGGAACAGGTTTCGATTGTACTTATTTGCTTCAAACTTACGCCCATCCGAACCAAATTAAGGACAGTGATTTGATCCATCGTCACGTCTGGACTTTCTTCAAGTCTGTTGAATTCACTTTCCCTGAACTGAAAGAGTCGATCTATAGCTACCTGAAGCCTTTGTCCTGCAGTATAGCGAGGAAGGCGAGAGGCATGTTCTGATTTTCCTCTTGCCGTTATATTAAATTCTGCAACAAATATTATGGTTTAGTTAAGTATATTATAACTGACTAAATTAAACTGTTTGCATATCTTTAGGCTTCTCACTCCAGCTTGTCTTTTCTGCATATCTAATTCCCATTGAATCAGACTCTTCGTAAACTCCCCCTTCATCGATATCTATGCCCACATTCAGTCTCCTAAAATGCTCCGATTGGACAAATGGCCCCATTCCTTTTTGTCCGGACATTTCTTCATCTGTCAATGGGTTGGTCGAAAATTACATTACATTTTAATGGTTTCATAAATTTAAAAGTTTACCAGGTAGAATTGTCATGTGAATCGTCCTTAGAGGGTGAAATTCTTTGGCTTTTAATCGCCTTATTGCCTCTAGCTGACCCACAGTAGGACTACAGCAAAAATTTAAAATAAAAATGACTGAATACATACGTTTTAAAATTACGTAGTGTAATTTATTACAGGTTCAACGGCCACAACGTCCATGTGAGAGTTTAATAGCACAGATTTCAACGTTGGATCACTGCCTTGCCATGTCAAAATAACAGCAAAATCATTCTGTTCCCCAAGGTCAACATAACTGTAATCTAGCCCAATTTCTTCCGCCTGACCTTGAATCCAGGCCACTGCCCTTTCTATAAACACAAAAATCGTATACAATTATTTGTAATTTGTGCCATTTACTGTACCATTTAAATAAACTACAATTGCGTTCTACCATATCCGGGGTACGGATTCGGATGATTTGTTGGAATTCTTAAGTAATCCCTGAATCTGGTAACCGCTGGATCCTCATCCTCCTGATTAAATTGAAACCCGTTTGTTCCTACCACAAGAATTATGGTAACAATGAGTTGTCCAAGTGTCACAAGATTCACCATTCTTATAGTCAAAATATTTCAAAGTTGAAGTTTACTCGTCCTTTTGATTCATTTGAGCTTGACTCGAGCAAGGAAATTTTTACTGATCCCACCGCTTTAGCTTGCTGGAAACGTTACTACATTTTAAAGCAATCAATAGATAAGCTATTGATATTTTTATCAGGATGTCATACCATAACTCCTAAGAGATAAGTTTGGATTGATCGAGTTTGATAAGTATGATAAATATGATCATGACCAATGCAAGCCTACAAACAGGTTGGCTGTATTTATCTCTGTGCATCTTAAATAGAGTAAATCGAGTATTTAATTCGTTCAAGATAAATTGTAGGAGCTTGTGTGCAATAGTAAATATTTTTTCCTAAGGAATGCTTACTTTTATTAATTAACGTTAGTTTACATCATTGTTTGCAAACGATCCACATTTGATGCATTGAAATCTCTATAGTCTAGATTTTATAGCTTCAGAAATATTATTTAAACCAATATTTGATTGACATTCATGAAAACTTGAACAATAAAGATAATATTTTGCATGCCAATTTCTCCTTTGATATCAAGATTATAATTCGTTATTGCAATAGCGACCACATAAATATGAACATTTTAGCAAGAAGTAATCGGACTGGCGTGTGTCGGTTGGAAATATTGATTAACAGTGACAAACAACAAGAAACAAACTCAAATATTATCTTGATTTTGTCCTTTTTACTATTTATCCATATGATGCTATGTGCTTTTAGAATATGCGTGCTATTAATAACAGCTTTAACGCAAATATTGTCATCAGCAACGTTTACCTTTGATAAATAATTTGGAACAACACTCAAATGTTATAGCCATATATGAAATTGAAGGTCAAAATTAGATAATTACAAATTACCTATTCATTTTATAATTGGTATCATCAATGTCCACTCCCTTTAACTACATCATGTTTCTTTAAATGCTATTTGAATTTGAATAATTACTTGCTTAAAAAATACTCTGTTGGAATAAATCAGGTGAGCAGAGTAAATAATCGTGATGTTTGTCAAATCAACAATTCCACTTGTCTACACAAGTTTCTGATCCGGAGAAAATTTAACTGTTTCAGCTCATTTTTATGCCCAACAAGAGGTACGATTCGTTACAGTCGATTAGTATTCTGAAGTATTGACTCCATATCAAAGGCATGTATCAAGTCATTTCCATTGCCAAAACTTCTTCATGTTTCTCAGCGTGTGCCCACCCCGAAAATCCAGAAGTAATAATTTGTAGTGTGCATGTACACTCGAAATTTTTGTTCATCAATATTAATTTACGGGTAACATGGGTATTTTAGTTATTAGCATTATAAGCAATGTTGGTATACCATGTAGCTATGTTGCGAACAAACTTTTCTAACTTTAGAATTTTGCTTACAATATCAGCACATCTCCTAAGTTTTTCAACACCTCTACATGACACAATTATTTGGCGGTTGAAATTAAAAAGTTCTCGTCGTCTCGTCTCTAAATTTATCAGATTTCCCAGCATAAGTTATGTAGATATTGGGTGTGAACAACCCCAGTTTGATGAAAAATTATTCAATTTCTTATAATTTGCCATGTTTGATTTCTTATCGCATTTTGCAAAGAATGTTTCTCTGGATCTTGGAACAGTGTTTCAAAAACAGTAACTATTCTTCTTCTTAAGTTGTTCGCATTTGAACCAATTGGCAATGTCGTTAGTATACTCTCAGGTAATAATTCCCACCATAATTAAGCTGTACAAAAGAGGAAATCGCCTGCCGGGATTTTACTACTGTTGGAATGAAGACAAAGAACAAATAGAGCTTAAGAGTGTAAAGAGACAAAAGTGGAAATGTTTTGTTGGTTTCTTATTTCTTGGCGCATTTATAAACCTGATTGAAGCCCTTAAATACTCAAAGGAAGGGAACGTGCTGGCGTGCAGTATGTCCTTACTTCTCGTAATGGGTTCCATTGGGGCTGGAGGATCAATGTGGCAAATATTTGCGAAGGCAGACTACAACGCCAAGTTTCTAAATGGAATTCTGATGGAAGCAAAATGGCAACACCGTCGGTCTGGTATAGCGGAAATGGTCTTCAAGGTTTTGCAGAGGACGCCCAGATCACATAAGGATCCTTTAACAGATCTTATTTGCAAAAGCTTCGTATTGATCAGTGATGCGTCGCCCATACTCCTTGGAATCGGATCGGGATTGATAACATGTTCCCCGCCTAATTATATCTCTAACGTGAACAAGTATTTCTGCTTATGCTTTGATCCAAGAGATT
The DNA here is from genome assembly GCA_027743895.1 of Seira musarum. Classification (NCBI taxonomy): domain Eukaryota; kingdom Metazoa; phylum Arthropoda; class Collembola; order Entomobryomorpha; family Entomobryidae; genus Seira; species Seira musarum. Next base: position 13,146 of record JAHZMX010003398.1, read on the forward strand.
CCTCAAATTTTCTCAAACAGATTCTCATTTTCTCAAGCCAAGCGCTTTTTCATAGCTTTCTTTGGGCTGGTATGATGAGATCCGCAGTGACATTCATCATTCACGTATTTGGAGGATGCATTGGTCTGACCTCGGTATTAAGAAAATCATTCCTGCACGAGAGATCATTCCTGATTTCTTATCGACGACTTCAAGTACTCACCATTTTCTTCAACGAAACACATTCTTCCGTCTTGCTTGGTCTCCTTGCACTTAACTCAACTTACCAAACCTGCACTATGTACACCTTGGTCCTAACAACGAATGCGAAAATCAACTTGAATATTCCAATTTTGGTTACGATATGGAATCTCTTGATGCTCATCGAGTGCGTGATACTTACTTTGTGTGTTTATGGCAAAGCTGGATTTGTTAATCTGACTGGAAAGAGGATTTTGGAATCCATAAAGCCAGATTTAGCCAGAACTCGGGTTTGGAAGCGTGAAATGCGGTCTTTGCAACCGCTAAAGATTGCCTTTGGAATGAGTAATTTTATTGAATTTAGCACTCCCCTTTTGTTCCAACATTTTACGGTTGCTTGTTTTGTTGACCTACTTCTGATGGGAAAATAAATAGATAATAAATAATAAATAATCAAGGAATCATTAAAAATATTTTTTTGTTAATTTAAATTGAAAATTCTAAATATCTTTCTCTTTGGCAATAAAATAAATTTCGTTAATATTTATGAAAGCTATTCAATACAATAATTTATGTACAATATGCTAAATAAAACTAAAAATATTTTGAGAAAACTGATGTCAATATCCCTCTACCACACTACTTTTAAATGCAGTTTAACCTCTAAAAGAGAACCTTTGATCTTGGTTCCCGTAAAAAGTAAGTATGTGTCGATGGTAGTTGTAAGGTACTTAGGCAGAAAATAGTAAGTAGGTTACACTTCGTGTTGAGTGACATTCCAATTTCACTGCGTTTGTATTTAAGACGTGAGCTGTGTAGTCAAACATAATTTATTCATAAACAGGTCTGCGGGCTGCTAATACAAGAAAAATGTCGGAAAAATAAATAATTTTGAGAAGACTAACAAAATTAAGAAGATTAATACTTGGCTAAATCAGATTGACATGCTGTACTAACAATAAGAAACCGAATGCCTCCCTTTTCTGACTCTGATGCTAACTGGCGCTGTGAAAGCCAAACGGTCCCTCCTTTCTAATGTTCCAAAGATTCAGTCACACTCAACCTGTTTGACAGTATAATTTATTTTGTCTAAAATTAGGTTATTTAGTCTATTTTATTAAAGTTGATTTATTTGTTTCTTACCTCATTTAAACTACCAAGACAATTTAAAATTTTAATGATCCGCAGCAATCATGCGTTTTGAGCGGTTTTGTGGTTTGAGCACGCTTGAAATCTTTTAAAGGTCATTAAGCTTTTCATACCATAATCCCTTTGCATAAAAATTACTCATGCATGTCGTAATAATTAGTTTGCCGATCGATGAATGGCTATCAAATCATCGTTGTCATTGCATAGAATTCGTCTGTGAGGACAATTGATGCTGAGGATGTGTGTGTACTTCGGTTTTTACGTTTTGTTATGCGCTATTAAAAAATGTAAACAATCTCCCCCACTTCATTTCTAAACCCAACGAAATCAAAGCCATGAGAGCCCCCATTCCCCAGAGAAAGAACACAGTCATAATCTTCCCCTCCATGTGCAATGGACTAACCCTTCCACCATCAAGGTCACTTCTGATATTCGTGCCGCTCACAACCTTGCATCGATCTTGAACTCTTGAGCTATGAGCTAAAGCCCAAAATTCTTTCAACCAAATTTGAAATAAGCCTGCTTGGAAAGTAGCTTGTCCCTTTTCCCCTAGCTTCTTGCTGTGTGGCGGCGCAATTGTGAACAAAACTTCCCCGGAGGGAATCAATCGTTTTCCTATATAGCACCTTCTCCTTCCCAACGCAGTTTTCTTTGTAGCGATTAGAGCACGGGCGTTATTAACTTTTGCAAAAACAAATGGCCACAGGTAAACGTGAACTGCTCGTTGGTAGAATGCAAATTGTTCTACAAACTCAGTTGTATTTAGAAGCGAGGTACGGCGGTCCATCCTGTCTAAAAGTGACTTCACTGCTGTCCAATCATTCATCCTAGTGCCACTAATAGCGGTGAAATTTTGCACAGTCGCATTTATAATCCTGAGATCAATAAAGTGATCAAACATGATTGAGTAACCCTTGTTTAAAGCTTCAGTGACGTAGGAAATTGTATCCTCCTCTGGAGGTCGGATTACTTCGCTTGTTAGCATGGCAGTGTAATAGTTTACTATGACAACACATACATACATCCATAGTACAAATAGAAAGGACTTCCCCACCCCAGTAGCACCGCCGTTCACCAGAACAGCTAATGAGGCAAACAAAACTGCGGAGTAATCGGTATCTCTTGACTCAACCTGCTTGATTAGAAAACTAATCACAATCTTGGATGATAACAGAATGAGCCAAGTGTACACATCAAATGCATTTGTGAGAATGGTAGGGTTCCAAAGTTTTTCAGTGAGAATTTTTGGGGTGTCACAGTATGCAAAATTGTAACCAACTGAGGGGAGTCGGATGAAATGAAGTTGGTTATGGTCGAAAAGACTCCAAAGTTTGTTGATATTAATTCCACTTGACTCAAACACGTAAACTGAAGGAAGGATGGTTGGATTTTCTGATTGTTTTATATTCTGCCTGATAGCTTCGCTTTTAGCCACTAAAGTTAGATTGACGGAATCTGATACGATTTTTGAAAAAATGAAAACTGGATCAAAACGACGCTGAGGTTGGACATTTGAGAAATCCCTCATTCTTGGATGCTGTTGGAATGCGGAAATCAGATTTTTTTGTTCGACTATGTAAAAATCTAGGATAACATACTTTGGTGGAGTTTTTTTAATTGTTTTCGTTTGAGATATGTCTCCTGAGCACAATCTTTTTACAAAAAATGCCCACTTGATTAAATGCCTTGGGGAAGCAATACCACAAGCATTTGTTAGGATACAAGGTTTGAACTCTGAATTGAGAAAGATACTATTTGTCCAATTCAATTCTACTTTTAAATCTTCTGAAGTCCATAATGTGACGCATTTTGTAGAAGAATTCGAGTTTATTGCCAAAGCGAATTTCGATGTTCCCAAACTCGTCGTTGGTAAAATAAGCCAAGACGAATGTGTGAAAAATATTGTCGGGAAATAAGCTATTCGTAAAGCCATTTGTACGCCAGAGAACTCAGTGACAATGAACGTTTTTCTTGTCAGGTCAAAGTAGGTATATTAAATGGTTTCTTCAGGACCAAAGAAATGTTTACTTTGGTGATTATATAGTAGGCTTCATAACGAGACTAACAAAACTGGCTCATTCACGACACTTTTTTATTTAGACAAATAAAATTTGCCCAGAGAAATTTTGTGCCCCGTGCGTGTTCCATTGTTCCGAGCCAAGTTTTATAACAAGCACTTATGGATACTGCAAATTAATACAACATGTTTGGCGTAACGAAGTTTTACTAAGGAATGAAATATAATGCGGACTTATAAAATTACATTCAATCGCATTACAATTAAAATCACATCAGGTGTGTTATGAGCCTAGACAGAAATGAATTTAATAGAAGCTAAGCAACTACAATAGGTGAACCGTTATGTTCGGATAAAATTATTCATGCGAATAAAGGTGGAATTTGAATGACAAAAATTGGGCATTTTTTTATCACGCATTCATCCAATGTGCGGACAATTTGAATGAATCATAGGGAACGGCTCGTAGTAATAATCTGTGTAAATTTACATCATTAAAAGATTGACAAGTTGGGAAATGTTAAAATCCAGAAGAACAACAGGCGTTTTTTCATCAACATAATTTACTGCTCCAAGTTTGATGTTCACAGACTTCACTGAACGTAAAAATTTGTGCGCCAGCTTTTGTTTTGCCGTCAAACTTCCACCCGAAGCATGAATCAATACAACGTTTTTCATGCTTTCTACAGCCTTATTCGAATCGCCCATGACACCTCCAAATGCACCAAATATTACAATTATTACCCACACACCATCCACTAATAGCAATGAAAACAGCAAAGTTTTAGCCATGGTGATTCGTGCCCCACACACAATCAATGCATACGAACTGATAACAAAGGTGATGGATCCTGCCCCGAGAATAGCAGGGATTATTTCGTCCTTCTGAATTAAGTTGTAGTACCTCAACATCAACTGTATTTCCCTGTATGTCTGAAGGAATTCGAATGAAGCCTTTTTCTCATGCACCATTTCTACCAATTTAATGCAGAAATGTTTGATGTAGTAACGGAGGCACATGCATTGAATGAAAACAAGTTCGTCCACATGAAGCAGAAGTCCACCAATAAAATCCAAATACATCCACAGCATGAAAACGGAACATGCTGAGAGTATTGCAATTGATAGGAAAGGCCAAGTCCATGGTTGGTGTCCGTGAAGAACGGCTGGTGCAAATGGAGGACCACATTCTGGAATCAAAAAGCTCCCGACGGTAGCGGAGGAACAAGGGTCAAGGAATCGAGAAGCGACGGATAATGTGTTCATGCCAAGTGCAGCGAGCATAAAAAATATTTGGATTAATTTTATTATCGCTGTGACGATCTTGCCAAAGATGCCACTTTTCACGCTATCGTCTGGAAAAAGGTTTGTGATAAAAGTTTTTTAATAGTAAAAGACGCTTTGAGAATGTTAATTTTTAAGGACTTACCTAATATATGCCGACTTTCGAAGGCCAATTGGAAATTAAAAAATTCGCAAGCCAACTTTCTTTTTTTAGTGTAAATAAATTGCATGAGTAAGGAAACAAACGTTCCCGTAAAGTACATCAAAGATTCAAGAGTGACTTCTAATGGCACTGATTTTGATGTAAAGTAGGTTTGGAAACCGAGAACCGCCGTGTATGTGGCATATAGTGCTAGATTTCTGCGAATTTTGGAGATTTCAGTGGAAGATGTGCACACTAAAACATGGGAACTCTTTAAACTAACTTTGTCTACATTTTCCTCAAATTTGTACGGTGTGTTACCAATAATTCTTTGAAATTTCAGGTGTACTAAAAACGTCTTTATCAAATTTAGTTTAATCCACATGGTGAAATCCACATGTAAAGCAAAGTTAACCCTCTGGAAACTAAGAATGCGATGTTGGTTCAAATTGCTGAACCCTTATTTCATATACTTATCCTTTTTAGTCAGTTCATAAATAATTATTTCGATTCTTGACATTTTCTTTGGCGATCGTCAGCTTAAGCTTACCGATAGTCCTAATGTAAATAATCAATATTCACCAGCGCCGGTGATCCTGAAATCATAAATATGCATCGGTATCAGATTTAACTTTCCGTATTTCGATCCAGCAAAAACGTCGAAAACGGAAAAAGTGAATTTATGATTTGCCTGATAAGTAATCGTGGAACGGTTCTTTTAAGAATCTGAATTATTTAGTACTTCGTTGAAATGAGCTTAAACTGGAGTTGCTTTGCAATAATTACGTTGGGAGAATCCCTTGCGTTTTTTTCAAAAGACGAATTCAGGTTGAGCAAACTGCCAAAGCATTTTCGAGTTTTACTTTATCTTAAAAGCAACGGACATATACTTACGTAACTTTATATAAGATCGCTTGTTAATTTATCATGAGAGCATTTTCGCAACGATGTCAAGCACTGCCGCTTTCTCGAGTCTTCATTTCGGGCGTCAGAAAACCATATCGAATTGCAAATCTACTTAATAAAACATTATCTTTTCAATTTACAGTATTCCATTCATCATTATTTTCATTAGCATGAGCGGATATGGACGATTCAAGTGGAGTGAGAAAGTCAAAATATTCGTTGCCACAAATGCGCTCAATAAATCGTTCAATTCCAAAAAATTGGGACACGAGGAAACGCAAATTCAAAAATTATTTATAAGTTAATGCTCCCTAACTATACACTCGAAAAATGCCATTTGGTGCTATCAGAAATTTCTCAGAAAAGTCGTGCATTTATTTTTCCATAACGGGCGCACTTATATAATAGATCTCATTGCATCAGTGGAAGGGAAATTTCAAATAATTTATAGTTCAAAACCCCATTAGTTTTTTCTCATCTGTATCCTTTCAGGAATGCGGAATTGTCATAAGTATTGTCATAAGTTGTTTATTCTAAAATTCTAGATACATCTACAGATAACTTTAAGAGACATGAAAAACAAATTTGATTACCACCAAGACAAACTTTGATATTTTAGTTGCGTTTGAGTACAAACAAGTTTGTGAGCAACAAAATCCAAAAAATAAGTCTTCAAAACATATTGCTAGTCTGGTAAGGTAAATTTTGCTAAAGATATTTGATTAGAACAGAAAATGTAACAGTTATTTTAGTCAAGTCGTGGAAATAAGAAACACTTTTTGTTTTTCATTTTGTCATACGTATTTGTATTAAGTAATGATGATAAAGGGGACAAATGATAAATTCATGTTTGCATAGTACTTAGGCTTTCGCTGATGAGACATTCTAATACTTTGCGATATAGACAATTAACCTTTAAAAGTTTCGTATCTCGTGGCCAGCAATTACGTTTATTTTGTAGTTTGAACTGATATAAGCGGCGAAAATTGATAATCAGTCGTAGGTCTAGTGCCAGCTGCATAATATGGTTTATAATGATGTAGTATCTGCTTCTAAATATTTACTGATACCGGAAACTTTCAAAGAAATGTTTGGATTTCTAAAGTTTCCATGCAATGTTTCGTCGTGATACAGAAATCAAGCGTTAGATTAAAGCCATACTTTCTTAGGAACTACTTACGTAAACGAGTGGTTTCGTCGAAAAACCTGGCCAAATCAAACAGTACAAACTAGTTTCAAAAAGCAAGCAAAAATTGTTTTCAAGGACACGTTATTAAAAACTATCAGTTTCTTATAGCTTCTGCGAGCAATATTTAAAAATCAAAGCGTTTTTTACGCAAAAGTCAATAAACCACTAATTTCGAAAGAGCTTACTATTGGAAACAAACCGGTTTTAGTGAAGCTTCCTTAATTTTGAGCAGTTTACCGATTTATTCCTCCATACTCTATCATCCACTTTCTCAATAAAATGTCAAGTTGGAACCTATTTGTCATTGCTGTTGCGATATCTTTAAACCATGGCCTATCAACATCTCACGAAACATTGAACCGAGCGTTATGGCCATTTCAAAAATGCCTTATTCACATCATAATTAACCATGTGGATCTAAATGTAAGTTTTTTATTTTTCATGAGAAATTTTGTTGAATGTGTGAATGTCGCATGTAAAACTTATTTTGTATTACATAGAACGCTTCTTTATCAAGTGGATCCTATGAGCTCCCATCAATCGAGTATCCAGCAGTAGTATCAAAACATTATTACATATTGATGAGAGGTACTGCCAAATCCAAACCTTTAGGATATTGTGCGGATATGAACATGGCATTAAGAGAAAGCCAAGGCTTTAAGTCTTACCAGAGACCCAGACAGTTATACTTGGACTGCTCAGTAATAGTATTTTTGGATTCTCCGGTGTGTTGTGGCCCATACAGTGGAATCAGTCCTCCGCCAAATTTTTTCTACGCACTCGAACCGAAAGAGACAAAACCAAATTCCAAAAATACTGTAGTAACAATTAATCCTAATGCATTCATTATTCATGTCACCGATTCATCAAAAGTCCCATTTGATTACCATCAAAATTTTGTAAAAATGTTTGATGTCTGGTGGAAAAGTTTTAATGATTTCACCACGTCATATCCTACAAAAATACAGTTTCATCTACAGGAGAATTTGAATGGGCAACTACTGCTGCATGATACAGGAAAAATATTGACGTGTCCAGACTGGCTAATGTACAACTACTATCTTGCGCAACGCTGTGCGTTTGCAAGAAACGGAAATATTCAGCCACTAAAACTAGCATTTTTTGAATTTTGCATTCGTAGATTAGAAAAGTATTTAATGTTCCAAGAAACTTCATTCCACATAAAGTCCTCTCCTTCAGTTCAAAATATTTTAAGGTTGGGGCACCAATTTTGCGATGAAAGAGCCCTATTAGTAAATTCTTTGGCCCCAGAGGATTTACCTGCAACAAGGAACGTAGGAGAATATTTCGGGGATCAAATCCATAAAAGTCTAAGTATTTTGCAAATTTTTGCTAGAATTATCTTAAGAAATCTGACATATGACGAGCAATTTCTTCATACAAATTTCGGCTCATTTACATTTACGATTAAGATGTTTTACTACGCGCTTGAAAACGAAAGGATGAACAAATTTATTCATACTATGATATGTTTCCCTGTTGCAAACCAAACTACTAGTATTACAAATGAATTAAGTTTCTCCAGTCGGAATGACCAAGTCCACTTTGTAATGTGCACCCAAAAGAAATATGCAGGTTTCCTTTATTTTCTCGGTTATGTGTCCGCGTTCGAGTGGGAAGTATGGCTAGTACTTTTGTTAGCATCCTTTGTTAGTGGTTTCATCCTGTACATTTGCGAAATTTTTACATTGCCATACCAGAAACCGTCAATTTGGAATACACTTAATGGATTTGTCATGGTCTACAATATATTGATTGATCAAGGAACTAGTGCAATCAAAAGAAATAGGTGGTTATTCGGATCTTGGATTGTGGCTGGTGTTGTGCTCAGCAACTCCTACTTTGGTGACAACATTAACAAGTTGACAGCACCAATTTCTATAGAAATACCAAATAGCTTTAACGAAATTCTTTCTCAGAATGTATCCGTACACTCGCAAGTGGTTATTAGTGGATTTATTAAACACACTCTTTCTGTTTTGTCTTCAAACGTGCGTAACAAATTATCCACAATTATGAAGTATATTAATTTTTTTGAGGGCAACCAGTTCCAAGACACTTCATCAGATGATTTACTACAAAATTTTGAGAATTACATGCACAATACCTCAATAATGCCCATCGTCAAGTTTCAATTCCCGTCAATTTTTCGGTTACTTTATAATTTACGGAATAGTTCAAAAAAGAAGTTCGACAATTTTACTGAGGTAACTCCCAATACGTTAGAAGAATGGATTGAATTAAGATCTGGTGCGGACGAATATGCAAAAATAATATCGAAATGCGAAGAAGATGTGTATGTCGACACATTTCTTAACGTTTTAAAAGTAAAGCTACAAGTGTATAGCTTAACTGGTCAAGAAAAAACACGCACTAAGAAAATGATAGTTCATTCAAAGGAGCCTTTGGGACTGATGTATAATAATGTACTTTTTGCTAATTTGCGAATTTTAGTCTCGAAGTATATTTCACGAGTTTACTTATTTCAGCAATCTGGAATATCTAATGTATTTCAGGATTGGCAATTTAGAATTGAAACATGGAATGACACTGTGGCAAATGCTAGAAGTAGCACTGACAATCAATTTTTTCCTGCTCATTTGAGTGGAAATATTGTTGTGGTATTCTACATTCATTTCTTGTTCCTTGCTGTAGCATTTATCGCAGCCATTTCTGAGATCGTGCATGACTACAATAGCAGGCAACAAATTTTCTATGTTGTGGTAAAGATAGGAAACCTTGTTTTCTTAAGCCACTCTGTGATAAAACTGACGAAGTGTGTAGGTGTATATGCTGCAAATTGTTTTAAAAATTGGCGTAACCTTAGGAGAAATCGGCCAACAGAAATCCGTGGGATATCTAAGAAAACTTATATAAGTCGTTTATATAGGCCCAAATTGTCAGTGCAAATTTAGTAAATCATTATCATAATTTTGCAAAACTTACATCAATTGCAGGTTTACAACGACTGATAGAGTTCGACGACAAACGATATAAATAAAATTGTTAAAAATTTTAGCAATGTTCCTGACTTTAGGTATGTCATTTACAATATGTTCATTGATCTCTTACTTTAATCACGGGCGAAATGCGCACAGTATATACAAATTCCTTTAAATAAAAATAATATAAAATAATATTATTATAAATAAGAAAATGTAGTAATATGAAACTGTATTATAAAAATTATTGAATATTATGTTGACGATTCTTTGTTTTGATGAACGTTTGTGCAGTTGCCGCTCTTGGGTTCTATGTGGCCTGACAAGAGTAATGTAGATGTGTGTCAACAGCAGACTTGAAAATAGTTTGTAAAGAACTTTTCAATAACAGTCAATGTCAATTTTATACCCTCTCACAGGATGAGATTTTAATTTTTAAGAGCTCAGTTTTCTAGTACAATTTCAAAAACTAAAGGTTCCAGTAAAAAACATTTTCAATAGCCGAAGGCTGGTGTCGGCTGACGGGTAAAAAATTAGAAATTCCAAAACAAAGTTTTTCATAGTTCATCATGGGCGCTTGAGTGAAACTGTTTTGCAAGGTATGTGAGAAAACTAGTTAGAAGTACACATCGTTCATAGCGAAGAAAACATTAAGGTGTAAATCTGAAGTCATTTATTACGTAATCAATCGACGGTTATTATGTAAGAACTCGTTTACCACATTGTGAATTTCCACTTGAACTTGTGGATTATATGTTTTATCTTCTAAAATTAGAAATTCTGGAAAATACACCTGCAATGAGATAATCTTGTCATTTGTCAATATTATGTCTCTCTATCGATGTTCGATGGACATGTCACACGACTGTATTGTGGCAACATTTATTCAGTGGCAGTAGATATCCACCATTTGCTTGATTCAGTCATCTCAGAAAAACCCAAATTATGGAAGGACAATCAAAGTTATTCCTAGCAATCCTCTTTATTGGCTTATCTGCCACGGTGCAAAATGCCATATCATTTGATCCATTCTTGAAGGGACCTTATGACGTTGTTGACTTTCACTGGGACTTTAGGGACACAGGACTATGGCGAAACGTTGAGGTTTGGGCGCCTAAAAATGCATCTGGCAGTTTGCCCGTCATTTACTTCAGTGGGAGTCTAGCTGGAACGATTACTGTCAAGTCAGTTAATACCTTTCTAACTCATGTGGCTTCGCACGGATATGTAATCATTGCACCTTGGAGAGCTGGCACTCCAAATTACACTGTGGAATGGATCGATCCTGTAATTGAATATGCTGAAGAAAATGTCCAGAGTTCGATGATTGAAAACGGTAACAAACCTATAAATTTTTTAGTGCAAAATTTATTTAAAAAAACTGAAAATATTTTTGGATTGGAATGTCCAGGTGCCGCTTCTGATGCGACACCTGATTTTTCCAGCATGATTATTATGGGCCACTCTGCTGGAAACCATATTAATGTGAACTACTTGAAACGAAAAGGATGTCGTAATTTTTTGGCCTCTATTCACCTCTCGCCTGTTGATGGAGTTGATCCATTTGGAATACTTCCAGGGGACTTTTGCATCACTCCCGGAGAGAAAGTTAATTACAATATTCCAACTTTGGTAGTCAAGGCTGGTCTAGATCCAGTTCCAGGAAGTATCTTAAATCCTGCTTGTGCTCCCGCAAATCTCAGCAATGAACGATTTTATGATGCAATGCCTGGAAATAGGTGGTTCATCAACGCCACCGATTTCGGCCATGTGGATTTCTTTGAGGAGGGCTTTGTTGAAGGTGTTGAGGTAAATAATAAAATTTATTCCTTGTGAAATACTTATTGAATATTTGTGTTTGTTAAGAAATGTTTTCAAATTCTGTTTTAGTTCTTAAGATTCTGCTCGTCAAATCGAGAAGCCGAAAAATCCATATATCAAGACTTTACTGGCGGAGTAGTAGTGTCCTTCATTTCCGGTATTTGAGGAACGATTTAAGCAACTTCTTTAATTTAAGTGGAAGTTCACTAGCTGGGTTTGAATTTTAGCTATGGTGTATCCTGATCAGTACTGTGACATGTTGAAGTACGTTGAGGATCCTACTCTTTCCACGGTTGATACATTTGTGTACAATGACTTCAACTCAACTACTCGGTGTAACTCTGGCTGTATATGGCAACCGGAAGAAGAGAATCTGTATTAAAAGCTTTTCATACCACGAACATAAGTTATACAATTTAAAAGTAAAAAAAGCTTAGGGTATTCTAAAGAACTAAAAATTGCCTAATTTAAGGTTTAATATAATTTTGATTAAATAAAAACAGGTGTGGCACGATAGCTGATAATGTCATTATTATAAAAAGCACGAATATAATAAAAAGGCATGCAATGATATGTCATACTGATAATCTGAGGTTTCGTAATGGGTAAAAATGTATAGCACAATGACTTTCGGAATGATTCTGCGATATGTGATATCAATTCCATGTGCTTGTGATGTGATAAATATGCTGGGTTTTATCATCAAGTTGACCAGCGAAAAGCAACCATTCTTGACATGGGGTTGGGCAAATAAAGCAATTTCTTTTACTCACTTTTATCACCAGAATGCAAAAAAAAAACATTTATAGTACAAGTGGTCAAACAAGTAGAATATTGATACCATCATATGTAATTGCATTGCCGCAGCGCGTTGCAACTTGCAACTGAAATCTTGAATGAACCATTTAACCTTGGTGACGGTTCTGCGCATCGTTGTATCTGAAATATCCAACATGACATATTTGGATGCACATAAGCTTAAAGAGTCTTATGCGCGTGAACGAAAAATTACAGCTCTGGTCTGAAGTATGGGTAGCATAGTTAATCATGGAATAATAAGAATGTTTCAACTAACATTTCGATAACTCGCTTCAATCGAATTTCAACAACAGTTTGCGAAAGCCTGTAAAATGATTATAAGATTAGCTAGTCTCCTTTCAGTGGGTAGTTTACTCGCTCTAATTACTTATTATGTAAACATCTCTCATGTATTCACAGTTTACTCGCAAATCATGTAGCAGCTTCTATTTCCGACACGCTGTTTCCGGGAGATGAGGAAAATTCGACTTTATCATCAGTACGGATCAATCGTAATTCCTAATTGCCTACTTTTGAAATATAAAAATCTTGATTTTAAAACTTGACGCCGAAGCTGAAACGACAGGATGTTGTCTGGCAAATTATATCCAATATTTTAGGTAGTTCACCATTTTAAGCCATTAGTATTCCATTCCTTGCTCCTCCATACCTTCCAACTTATTCATATACTAATACCTGAAACTGATTACACGTACAAAAGCGTTCCTCAAAAGGAGCTGAGCAATACTGCGTGTGTCTGAAAGTGGAAACACTCTTGCATTCCAAGAAAACTCGAGATTTAAAGCGTTATTATTCAAGGTTTGCATAAAGACAAAAGAATTAATTAGTGTATTTTTTTATTACAAAAAATTACATTGATACATGAGTAAAGGTATTTAAATCTATATTGACGCAGCAGAACTTGGCAATGCCATTGATAAACGATTATTAAAACGCTGCAAAAAATGTTTTGTAGTTTATCCTCATACTCCAACCAAAAAATGAAGGAACCGCAAGAATTAACAAAAATAATGCGGCTTTAAAACAAAACCATATCTCATGCTTAAGTGACATTAATCAAAGCTTTTATTTAAACGTTTATATTATTTACTTAATTCTACTCAAAAGCAAAATCTGAACAGATAGCCCATTTGCAAAGTCCAAACATTTGATTGGAGTCGACCTTTCAACAAAGTTGATTACTCCAAACTGGATCTTAAGGGGTTGACAGCTTCTCCAGAATTTTCGTTTCCACTTTTGCCGCATGCAACAATTTTTAGCCTTATTCAAGACATTATTTGACTGCATATTTATTGCTGCCATGCCGCCCATCATGACCATTACTGCACTCATTCCCTCGATTGCAATTCCCAAGAATAAAATACCCGGAATTTGATTTTCTCCCCAGGAGATGGAAACCACACGAACAAGCCCACAGATTGATATTGCCTGCACTGATNCCATGCCGCCCATCATGACCATTACTGCACTCATTCCCTCGATTGCAATTCCCAAGAATAGAATACCCGGAATTTGATTTTCTCCCCAGGAGATGGAAACTACACGAATTACCCCGCTGATTGATATTGCCTGTACTGATATAGCACAAAATGAGACAAGGGTCATGAAGGGTTTCATGAAGCCATTGACGATTTGAGTCAGATACTGGAGTTCCCTGTAGGTCCTAAAGTTGTGATTGGACATGTTGTTCTTTCCATCAATATTTCGCAGGTAATCGGTGAGGCTCAGAACTCCTAAATTTTGTATCCCGCAGATGCAGAAGCACCCAACTATGGAGACACTATGCATCATCCACCAATTTATCCAGTAAATAATATACTTCAAGATACTATGCCAAAACTCAGGGCACGTCCCTTTACCATAGGAACATTTTGGAATAAACCAAAATCCTCCCAGTGAAGGCTTGCACGGATCGTTCCAATGTAATCCAAAAACTCCAATCCAGGAAACTCCTAAAGTAACTAGAAATCCCCCGAACGCTGCCCAGATGTTTAAATTTTCAATCAGACTTCTTTCGGACCACCGTTTTCTTTTCGTTTGTACTTCTTCTCTTTTTGCAAGTGAGAGAACGCCATTTATGAATTGTGTGATGTCATTAGAATAACGGTAACAAATTATCATGAAAATGGTGCCACAAAAGTGATCTGCTAGTACGATGTAAGCCAGCAATACGTCCACTATTTTGTCTTGAGCGAGAAATAGGATTTGGTTGGCCATGAGAATGGTGAAAAATATGTGAATAAAAATAAAATGCTTAGCAAACAATCTAGTTGATGATTCTAATTCTAGGGATATTGCCGCTTGATTCCAACGGAATCCTAACGTAAGGGTTCGGTGTGCTAGATTTGTGATGCGTGAAAATATCCAAAGATTTTCCGTTAGAATCATTTTTAAGCAAAATAAAAGCTGGATTGATTAGAAAGCCGTTGTTTAACAAATTAGTAAGAAACCTGAAAACAAATTGTTTTTCTCTACAGTTTGTTGCTAAAGTACTTTTTTTCTTTAATTTGTATTTCAAGTAACCAAATGTCAGAACCCGTAATTTGTACAGTGTTACCAATAGGGCCAGTAATTTTAAATATCAAAAATATTTAAGCAACAAACGAGATTTGAATCTATCTGCTGTTTATTTGTTTAATAAGGAGAAGTACAGAATTCTGATTAGAAAACTAGACAGATGGACGAAACTAGTCAGTAGGATAATTACAGAGTAGGAGTTTCATGATTTTCTGTTACAAGAATTTGGCGTGTTCATCGGCGATTTCATATTCTTCAAAAAAAAATTACTTGGAATTTTTACAGACGGTGGGCAGGGCAGGATGCTTGCCTTTACTTTCTGTGTCAAAGATAAGAAGTTAGTTTATAACTAACTTGAAGTGGAATTTCAATATTTGTTTGATGTCAAAACTGATTTGGTGTTAAATTTTGGCTTAAGCGTATTTCACAAATGTAGTTATAGCGGAGTTAAAACTAGAAGCAATACCTTTATAATCAGTATGTAAAATTCCTAAAAGTAAGTACAAGTCAAAGACACGATTTCTTTAGTCCGTCGAATGAAGTCTGTTTAACACGTTTTCTTTGAGTAGGAGGGATTTTAAATATTGTAAAATGTCGCGAAATCTTAGTTTGAAATGAACAATAATTATGACGATGAACAAAAACAAGCGTGAACGTTTCCGTGAAAGTACCACCATCAATATGCATATGGTAAGCATTCGGTGCTATATTTCTCGTTCGTTGTATTAAATTTATCCTTATAGGCACATTCTGTCGATCATAATCAACTTGAATTTTGTCCCAATCTTCCTTTTTGCGTCATTTAGTTTAAATCGCATAAATAATAAAATAATAAGTTCTTCAGATTGGTCATTGTCAATTTCCCTAAACTTTCTTGAGACACATCGTATTTTTACTGAGAATTTAGTTAAATCTATATACTAAACGCAAATAAAATGTTTACTTTAAAATAAATAAAAGGCCAATATATTAGGAATTTGACGTCGTCTGATCCTAAAATAGACTTCCATACAGAATCATTCTTGCACAAATTATAACCGTTTGGTATGATTCAAATTTATCGAAATGTTTAAGTATTGCAAGAATTCAATTTATGAATATGCCAATATCGTTGAAAATTTATAACACCAATTTTATTTGATTCAGTGCACGTAGGTACATACAATTTCATCACAACATTTGTGTTTATATACAGTACAGTACAAGAAACTGGGACAATCTCTACGGTAAGTATTGTCCGAAGTAGTGCATCTGAATATTAGGAAAAATATTTTCTCCTACAAATCCAACGATTCCGATTAATAGTCCTAAACTTAGAGCAACCCAAACAACTAACAGGTCACTAGCTCTTGTAGAACTGACCTTCTCAGAAATATCCCAAATGCTCGTATGATACTGCTTCTCCTTGTGGTGTCCAATTTTAATGAAGCCTTTGTTTTCTTCAAAAGCGTGAGTAATTGAATAAGCCACATGCCTCCAATTCACATTTTCCCAAAACGAATGAGTCCATCCCTTAACTACGGTGTAAAGCAGGCGCTCTACTTTAGCCTTCTCATGATATTCCCACTGCTTTCAAAAAAATTCCAGATTCTATCAGGGCAGCTAGATCGCGAATAGCAAATTTAGTGAAATGTGTGATTTTCGAAATCCAAGAAAATCCTATTGAATCTGAGAGTTCCACAGCTTCATTGTTTTCAAATACTGCTCGTCCACCAAACATACCAAATAATGGACATGCAAATCGGTCTTGTTTTTTGTAAGTGTCATAAATAATGGCAAAGTAGTCTTTCAAGTCAATATACTTGTGGTTCGTTCTCAATTGCCCCAAATTTCTATACATTGAAGTGCTCAGTGACTGCTTTTTGGTAATATCGATGAATGTTTCCATCTTATCGAAATCCAAACTGTAGGCTCGATTTGAAATACCTTCTGATATTGGAAAGGTTTTGGATAACAATGTCACATTTTCTTGATCGATGTGATGGAAATATTCCTGTGGCCACCATGAAGTGTCCACCGTGAGAATACGCATCTTGTGAGGATCTGTTAGTAAATGCAATAATGACCTTGGTAGATATTTTGGCCCTGGTCTTTGTGTTATGTGCGAGTAGAGGTTGCTCGAATAAATATTTCTGAGGTAGAGAGTAACGAACATCCAACCAATCAGAAGTATCGCAACGTGTCTCTTGAAATCCCGTGAGTTTTCATTTTGCTCAAACGTAATGGAAAACGCAAGCCAGATATAAGACTTTCCCGCTTTAAATCTAAGCAATAGCAGAACGACTCCAAACATTGCAAAGGTTGCACCAGCCAATGCCCATACTTTTCCGTTGAATGGTTGAATTAATGAATGGAATTTCTCGAAGGTGAATCCACTTTGTTTTGTGTATTTATCAAGGATACAATATTTTAAGCCGTGGTTCGTCACCCCATATGCAATTGGATTTCGATCTCCCTTGACTGATCTGCTTCTCCGGTCAAACGCTGCTTTCATGTTTTCCCCACATTTGGCCATCATGTATCCACTGCAGTTTCGATATTGATTGATGATGTCGTATACAAAAAATGCGTCAAAGTTACCACTAAATTTTATTGTGCTGAATGGCTTAGCCGGGAAATATTTTGCTGGGTTCATGTTTATCCGATTTGAGTGCAAAAAATTCCAATTAGAAGTAATCTTGTCAAGAGATATTAGTTTGATTGGAATTATCGTTAGCTCAAATGTTTGACAATATTTAGGTATTAGCGCTGATCCAAGATTGCATGAATAAATTTCAGAGAACTTTGATTCATCTGTGTTGCAAGTGAGACATCCAAGAAAAACCTCACTTGAGTTTTGGGAGAATAGAATTATTTTGATTGGAAGAAGTTCTGGAACGAGGACTTGATATTTTAAGTAAAAATCAAGAAGAAGGAAATCGTATGGTATCCAGATGGAATTATAACGCCGGATCCACCATGGTTTTACAGGGTTGTAGGTTATTTCTTGCATGACTTCATCAACAAACACTGAGGCAGGTACAAGGACTGTGCATTGTATAGTTTGAAGTTTCTTCCTCAAAAATACTTTCCCAAAAATAACTGATAAATCTTCAAAACCAGTTTTGTTCCATTTTTGTAGAATATCTGAGTCATCGGTAACATTGATATGGTCGTCGTTCAATTCATCGTCGTTTGCTTTATTACGCTTATCAAAATTTTTTGTTTGAATTGTGGTACAGAACAGCAAACCTAAAATGATTCTCGACTCTATTATATTTCGAAATTGATTATCCAAATTTCCATCCTTTGGAAGTTCCTGGCGTCTAGAAATGTGAACGGTGCATTGTTCAAATATACTGAATGCATTGGAATTCAAATTGTACTCCACGAGCATTTTTAATTACTGAATGTTGTTCTCTGCTACTAATTTCGATCAAGTCGGCCTTCATTGAATTCAAAAACGTTTTTAGTGCTTCAAGCTTGTTCGCGTTTGAAGCAGTATCCTATGTGCATGCCCATTGACATTTTGCATGATACATTTAGTGGCTTGTTTTGTCCGTTCCTGTCAAATAATTTTGACAATCAAACTTTTAGTGTCTGTCTTTCCCTTGCAGCCATTATAATTTTGAGATTTTGAGTTTGTAAGAAGCAGTACTTAAATTAGAATATACTTATCTATGCAAAATAAAAAATTGCTGCTTTAATGAGCTTTTGTCAGAGTGTGTCATTAACGGACAGATGACGTGTTTTTGTTGCACAGCTAAAGAAGACGAAAAGTAATAATTTGTGAATATTAAAAAGCCGTTCAAATAAAAAATATGCAGAATTATCATAAGTGCCATCACTTTCTGTCCCTCAAATTTTGTCTATATCAGTACATTTAAGCAAGACTCAAAACTTCAGCACTTGAGAAAAAAATCTTAAGGCTTCTTATAAATATTTTGCCTTCAATTGCTTAGCCTATTCAGTCCATAAGTCCTTATGTACCTTTTTGCAAAACCCTGGCTGCACCGTCAATCCCTTTGACAATTGCCGAGTAATTTGGACTCTTATGAAAAAAAATAGTTTATTAACTGTAAGATTTTATTTTCAATGTTACCTTGATATTACTTAAACAATATCGCAAAAGCATGTACAGTAAAACCTCCATATAAGATCACCCTAAGGGGAAAGGTTTTTTGTATCTAATATAGAGGTGCTCCTATATAGAAATTTCTATTTAAGACCACTTGACCCTTATAGGGAAATTTTGTACATAAATACAATATGACAAGGCTTTTTATTGCCTTTTTAGTGAACAGTTATCACAAATATTCAACAAACGTTAACATAAAACAATTTTATTACCGAAAAATATTTCTCCACCTGGAACGTATTTCGTATTTATCAATTGAGAACAGTAATTTGCCCAAAAAATCTGCCTGATCTTATATAGAGAACATTTTTAATGGCTTTGTATGTTGTGTGTATCTTTCGCATGTATTTAATACGACGGTGATCTAATAGAGGAGGATCTTGTATAGAGGTAATTTTCAATGGAAAAGCGAAGGGGAATTCAAAGGGGTGATCTTATGAGGAGGTTGATCTAATATAGGGTGATCTTATATGGAGGTTATACTGTATGTGGAAAAGTTTAAAGAAATATTAATATATTTTAGCCTCTATAGTTATTTCTTTTTCTTATTTTCAGCTTTGGCAGTGACTTTTTTGTTCGGTATCTTTAAGTACAAGGATCAATATCATCCAAATACTTGAGGTTTTGCCAAATGATGGTCGGTTGTTTTGAAATAACTTTAAAATTTTTATTCCATATGGAATTTCTATGTTTCCACTCATGTTTGAAATATTATCAAAACTATGTCCTACCCAAAAAACATGCGCGTTATATCAGAAAATATGTTTACCATTCATTGCAAAATAGGAAGCATTTAGGGCATAAAACTCAAGCGAAATTGATTTTTTATCAAATTACTTTTAGATGGTAAAACGTAAAAGAATATGACAAAAAGTTTTTCTCGGCAAAGGTCACTCATTGCTGGACAATTCATGACTATCTACATTTAGATTAGTTTCTGCTGTTACACGAGTTGGCAAACGTTGGCCCAAAATTATTCTTATGAATTAGTTTCCACCGCAACACGCAAACTTTTCAATTGCATCGAAACCTTTTTCCCCTAATTTTTTTCTGTAATCAACCTCATTGACGTGGTGAAATAATTTAAAAGGGAATTAGCTCAATTGGTGTCATTTTGGGAGTAATTCTTTTCATCCATCTTTTTAATATTTATGTCTGTAGTTTTCCTAGTTTTCGAAGACTCATAAAAATTTACTGATTCCTTCAGAGTTGCATTCATTTTTTTATTTTATTTTATTTTTTATTGTCATTTCCACTTCAATACAATGAGTACTGTTATCAATGTGGTGACATAGAGTATCAAACTACACTAACTTTACATCTAGGTACAGAGAGAGAGCATCTAGGTACATAAAAGCTGAGTCCGACGTTAAAGCAAAACTTTAAAATGACCAATATTCCAATTGAACATAGTACTATTATCCAAAGTGGGCTTTCAATTTGGAATGCAATTGAAACTTACCGCAAATATTATTCAAAATTTTACCCATTCCTAGTGGAGTTTTCAGAGTTTGGGAGTGATTTGCATTCAACCAATATTCAAGTATGGATAGAAAATTTCGTTACAGAAAGTGTGTTTATATCTATAGCTTGTCTCCTACTACCATACCTTGCAGCTCAATACTTCTCTGCTTTCCCCAAGGAATCGAACTTATTAAGAAGACAAGAGTTGGTCATCGGAATACTGTGTTTGCTTCTCGCCTTCGCCACAGGTGTATTCCAGCTAAATAATTTTAATTTAATAAGGAAGTATGCAAACGACCTGACTGCAGGATACAACGCGCTTAAGCAATTCACACTTTATCTCAAAGCAAGTATGAACGAATATTATAGTTTGAAGACGACCGTGAAATCATTCATATTACTATTACGATTTTCCATTTTACTTTAATCCAGATTTTCCCATCAAATTTCAACAAGCAGAGATGGACCCAATCTACTCAAAGAAGGATAAACAAATGGGAGAAATTTTGAATATGATGGTTTATCAATTCTGTTATATCACTCCCTTAACTGTTTTCCCGGCCTTGTATTTCCACTTTGATTCCGGTTATTACATCTTTTATCAATCCAGTCTACTCCATCACAACGACGCCAGCATCTCAACTTCGGAAATGCCTGAGACTTTCTTACTAACTTTCGTGATTACGATTACCCGGGCACTTTGGTTCCTTTTTTGGATCACGCTAGTTCTCCGGATATCAGAGTTTGTCTACTTGTTCGAAACGACCCGAATTATAGCATATAGTTTTGTTCTCACATTCATTCAGAAGCAACCAAAGCTTGAATCTGCAACTAGGCATTATATATGTCTTAGAATATGTCATTCAATCCTTTATGAGTTCACCAATGCGTTCTACTTGGGTTTCGAAACATTTTCTCTACCCGTCATTAGTCTCGTTTCATATATCATCATATCAAAATGGCATATTATCCCATCCACTTTAGTTTTTATGGCTGCTGTATCTTGCATTTCATTTATTACAATAATTTTTGCAATACTGACCTTTTCTATAAGCGTTACCACTTCATCTGAGAAATGTTTGAATGTTTGGAAACGCCAGGTCCTAAAAAGAGATGGATATTGGTTCAGAGTAATTATCGCACAAAGAGTCGTAATCACAAGGTTAGGATCAATTGCGTTCCTTAGAAGAGATCATGCTATGGCATATTTTCATGTTTTATCACAAATAATTGCCAATTCTTTATTGCTTTAATGTAATTAACTCAACGGGAACCTGTATATTGGTGTATAATTGTACTTGAAGCCGTCTAGTGGAAAGTGAACTGCATCATTGTAGTGTTAATCATTTATAATAATTTGTGCTACATTTTATGGTGCTTTTTAATAGAATAAATACTTTATCTAAATTATTTGGCAATGATGACAAAGGTTAAATTCTATATCTATCTTCTTATGTTTTGTTCTACTTATAATTTGTAAGATTTGCTTAACACTAAATCGCGCCGCAATATATAAAACTGACAATAAATAATCCAAGAGTTGTTCCGAATGAAGAAGGAATCGTGCAAAATATTTGACTGACTGTTTTATCATTAATATGAGTGATCTGATGCAATTCTGGACATAGAGCTATTACAGAATCAAATTTTGATATAGGCGTCGTGTCGTTGGCCATGACTTTAATAAGCGTAGTCATGACAACTACATTCGACAAAATATATGTAACTTTTTTTATTAAACCAGCCCTAATTCCATTGATTATCTGAACTTTTTTGAATTTGTATGAACTTAACAATATCAATAGGTTTGACTGGACGCATTTTAAATTTCATTTTCACTACTACACACTGAATTTTTTTGTACTTTTTCTTTATAAAAGTGCATATTTTTTTCCATACCTCCAATAGGAACATCATGATAGCAAATATGAGTCCCACAATAAAGATCATAAACACAACAGCAATGTTGTCTTGAATTCTGCTTGGCTTAGGCTTCCTGTTCTCCGCCTTAGCAATCTCCTCCAATCTTGAACCCAATACTTTTGGCATGTGCTTAACATAAATGTCTGTCCACCAATTCCAGAAACCAGCCATAACCAAACCGTCTAGTCTTCTCAGAACGTATGGCGTCACCCAACGAGAAAAGTCAATGCCCATATTGTACGACAACTCTAGTTCATTCCCTCCTCTGAAGGCATTAAGTCCACTCCCAGTAAGATTATAGTAAAGAGTTCTGGAATGCAAATCTGGCAAAAACAGTGCAATACCATTGCAATCTTTCATAACATCATTTCTTGATGTAGTACCATTTGTCATAAGTTCCTCTAACCAAAAGGGTAGCAGTTGAGTGTGATTCATAATATATTGGGTACGATTTGGTAAATCTGAAGGAAGAATTAGTCCATCAGCAAATGTTTTATAGGTATACTCGCCTTTTCCAAAAACGAATAATTCACTCGCGTAAAAAGCACTTATAACATGAACTTTGCTATCACTTACATTCCTAGGTTGTGTCAATGAAACAATTAGAGTGTATACAGGGTTTCTTCGGCCCATTTCGGCTTGTTCAATGAATGTTCCGCGAGTGAAAATCTTGAAACCGTAGGAGACAAGAGTGTCAAACTTGTCGTACGGAATTATGCCTCTCGGTAACGTAATTTTTGTAATATTCTCGTTTTTAAAAAGGTTTGCTAAAATTACGCACGCAAATAGGTATGGTATTAAGCAAAATTTTGCTGACAAAGGATTTTCACTTTTACTGACCAGCGAGTCACTTTGCTCCAGTAAACTCTTGATGTTTGTAAATAACCAGACGGGAAACGCGACAGCACATCTTGATTTATTTACGTTAAACGAATGAAAATGAGCCATGAAACCGGCCACAAGCAAAATACTAAATGCAATTCCAATCCAGATAATAATGTCAAAGACTGCCATCAAATCAGCAAGAGCTATAATGTATCCATTGAAGGAAGTCATATTCTTACAGCTCACAAAATTTAGACTCGTTGTGTGAAAATTAAATCGAAAATATTCTCTTTTCCCAACTAGTCCCACTTGCATATACGTATGTGCACTGTGTGGTCCAAACTTCCAAAATTTTGTTTTATAATAGGTAGACGTATTAACTATACTCAACTTCAACAGCGATAACTCAGCCATTAATCTCGAATCTTCTAGTGTGTAAAGGTCTACTTTGTTATTAAATAGAGAAAGTAGTTCAATGTATTCATTATACTTGCATTCTGGTTTCATTACTTGGTCGAACATACCTGTAAAGGACTGGTGCGAGTAAAGTATCCATTTGAGGTAATTTATATTCTTGACATTTTCTGCTTCCACTATGTTGTCCAGTTCCATATTTGATCTAATTTGGTGTAGCTGCTTTAGCCCGAAGCCATTTTCACATTTCTCGCAGTATCTCTGAACCCAGTGTATTTGTAATTGTGAAATAGAATGATTGTCTAACAAAGTGAGGAAATACATTTCCCGACTTGTTGCCAGGTATATATCAGCGATATATTGTAGAGTAGTAATTTCCCTGCTAATCCAGAATGCGCTTGCCCACGTGAACAAGAAATCTCGCCAGTCTTCTGCTGAATTTTCTTCTGGAAGAAGAAAATCATACTGCTGGCGCGTTACTGTAATTATTTGCGTCTTGTCCTTTATATCTCTGCGCAGTATGAGAGAATCCCAATCGTCCGAAATATTTGTTGTGTGGTACCAAAACCGTCGGTATAGTCCAGGAATAACCGCAAAGTACCACCCCATATAGTTGTCGTACTCATAGAACACTGGATTTTTTTCAGGGGTTGGAGGGAAGATGTATAAATGAGCTTCGCAATTCCAGCCTCTTGACCGAAATGAGTTATCAATGTGAAGTATATCACCGCATCTGCTTTCGGGGTTGTAGGTGAGGCAATAATCCACATGGTGTGTTTTAGTGTGATTCACATGCTCGTTCTTGGGCTTTGGTGCTTTTCCGTAATAGTAAGTTCGTACTTGGGTGGCATATATTGGCTTTGATTTTTTTTGCTTATTTTTCAACGTGGCTCTGTACTCAAATTTTATTACTTCGTATCGTGAAGTTACAATTGGGTGGTAATTTCTCGATTTTGTTTGAATATCAACTCCTTTGTAATTTACAAAATGTAGGAGACAAGTTTCCAGAAAGAGGTTAAGAAACGGAGAGACATCTAGATGCATCTTCGTGGTTGGACTATCAAATTCACGCGAATGGTATCTCCGGTGTTCCTCTATATCGTAGCGATACTCGATATGAGAAAGACGTATGTCAGAATGCCCGCTCACTTGCGGGTTGAGAAGGTCACGCATGATGATTAATACGCATGCCGCAAGAACAATTTCTTCCATCGTCTGCTTCTTCCTTCTTGTTATACTTTGGCAAAATTCTATTCGATTAATGGACTTTATAAGAATTTGATTTGCTTAATGTTTGTCAAGAATGTTGCTCTTTGTAGCTTTGCATATTTTGTTTCCTTTGGAAGTTTCTGCGATAATAATTTCCATTCGCGTTTCAGCAAACTTGAGAGCGTCTTATTAGTTTGTGCTCTCCGAATGCAGAAAAATCAGTTTTTTTTTAAATTTTCAACATAAAGAAGTTTAACAAGCAAATTTAGCTCTTGCGCTACGTCAAGCTTTACTAGAGGTAATAGTGTAAAAAGATCCTCGCTCCTGCTATTGATTATTTTTTAGACAAAGTTGGAAAGGCTGAAATTAATGCTTGCTTTAAGGCACGTGTACTTGCCCTGGTTCTGAAACATCTGAAAAGCTTTTGGTTTTCTTGCTACATTTTTTTCAGGTGGTTAAAAATAATTGCTTTCTGTTTATTGTACTTTCATTGCCTGATACATATTAATTTTTTACGCGTAGTACGAAGAGAAAAGTGTTAATATTTCGGCACAAAAGGAGTTTAAAATTTTATCGGCATGCGAAAGGGTACCTTGTAATCTTGGTAATGTGAAAAGTAATTTTCACATTAACTATAAAGGTACGCCTTACTATAGTTATTTGTACATATGCTAAACACAAATATCAAACATGTCAAATGCAAATATTTACAAAAAACCAAGTGGCCAGGAAACTGTTAGCTTACAATATGCTTATATTGTAAGTAAACAGATAGATTTATAATACTGAGTTTTTAATACGCATCCCTAACTACTGACATATAGCCCAATAAATACCATTGCAATTTGTCATACCTTCTCATTATGCATAACACCAGCAGTTTCTTTCCTGTTCCAGCAATATTTTAATTAACTTAATCTGCATTTTCCATATCATGTATACACATTTCTTTAGCATAAAATAATGTATTTAAGACCAAATAAAGAATAAGAGACTATTGCAGTATTTTAGATATTCTTTCTGCAACAAAAATTACTATACAAAATACAAGGCTGAAATCGAAAAGAATAAGAACGGCGGAGAGATGTATTAACTTTAATACTTTTGGCGAGGCATGATCGGACTTAGAAATGTCATGGCTCTTTCCTGTTCCTTTCAATTTGTCAAGCCAATCATATAGCCCGACTCCTATATCATTATTACCATAGTCAATGAATAGATCTGAAACGCTTTGCTTTCCTAGTCTTGACAAAAGCATAAAATGAAGTTTCCAAAGCTGTGTCACCATTCCCATGTCCTTAAGCCAACTCAATCGATGCAGTACTTTAGATTCCAGTGGATGCCTCTTAATTGACCAATGCAATGTGTTCAGGATGAAATCATCAGCTCTATGGTAAGGAACATAGCCTAGGGCTTTGATGAGCACGAACTCGAAACATCCAATGATTTCTTCCTCGTCTAGGAAGTAAACAAGACCTTTAAGCTGTTTCAAGGGGAAATGCGCCATTGTAGCCAAATCCAGGTTGTCGCTTATTAGCTTTTCCCTAACGTTTAACAAAGCATCACTCTTCCCCTTATCCATGACATGGACTCCCTCAATCCATAACACATTTGCAACTTCTTCAACTCTGGAATCCTTAGCTCCAATTGTGGCCAACGTCGAAATATTATAAGTGTCCTTGTCTAGAGCAGCCAGTTCCTGGAATGACTTGACGTAATTTTGAGGAATTCCTCGGACCAATTTTTCGATGAGATTGCCTTTGTACGCCCCTACAATGACGAGTGATACAAACATCCATGACGCAACGATGGGTCTGTAATGTCTTGGTTT
>JAHZMX010003399.1:0-19450 GCA_027743895.1 Seira musarum
AACACGCTACTAGACAAGTGTATCGCATCAAAAAATAAATAATGGGTAGTAGTATACACTGTCCAGAAGAAGTGGAGTAAAAGAAAAACTGAAAACCTGCGGCTGCAGAAGCATCGCGGCAAAATAATAATAATAAAAATACAAAAAAGAAGTAAAATTCTCGTGTTCAGTACCCGTCCATAATAAGCTTTAGTTATTAGTAGGGATCTTATATAGGAAGGGAGCATCGAAAAAAGTTCATTTTTTCCCCTCTTGATTGTAATGGGGTTTGATGTGTGGAGTTTTTTCTTTTTGTGGAGTTGTTGATCCGCGTTTATATATCTCTATCCATTTTTATATTTTTCTTCTTCGGGTGGAAAAAGGAAAAAAAATACTAGATAATTTGATTTTTACGAAGTGATGATTAGTCTTTGATGGAGGTTCATCAGTAATCACCCAATGGATTTACTTTTTTTTTTCTTTTTCATTCAATTAGTGGGCATCATCATCATCATCAAAAGAAATATATATTATGTATATAGTTTCTCGCCGTTTTCTTTCATCAACGTTCATTGGATTCAGTTTGGATGGATTTATATGTGGGTGAATTATTATTATATTGATTTTTTATTATTGGATATTTTGCGACTTAATCTTTTCTGCGAGAGTATTCATTTTATAAAATTTTATAAACACGGGGACGTTTTATTTTGTTGTGAATTTTTGGCAGTAAACTTTGATTTTATTTGCTTCTGTGGGAAAATCAACGGAGAAATATTACGCTTATAAAATTTACTTGAATGAGAAAAAATTTGAAACAAATACGGCGTCTCGAAATTTTGCAGTGGTCAAATGATGGCAATCGCTACCCATATGCATCAGAATTCAGTCGCCATGGGGGCTATTTCGGATTTTAAATGGAATGTTATCTTTTAAATTTTGATGGGCACATTTCTACTTGGTTGATGAATATTACCATGGAGAAAATGATCGATGCCAGCTCAATGTCATGTTGTAATTTTTCTTCCTAAAAATTTGGAATGCTATACCACATTTGTAGCATGACTTGAGAGAATTCCGTTGTTGTCATGGCACATTTCAAGTCAGTTTCAAATGAAATGTCTTGTTTCAAAGATGCCTTTCTTTTTGAAACGGAGAAAGTTTCTAAGAAACAATTTAATCTTTTGGGAACTTTTAAATGGAATGTACAATTGTTATCATAAAATATTTTAAATTTTGATGGGCACATTTCTACTTGATTGGTGGATATTACCATGGAGAAAATTATAATTCCCGTTTAATGTAATGTTGTAATTTTCTTCTAAAAATTTGGAATGCTATAACGTACTTGAGAGAATTCCATTGTTGTCATGGTACATTTCAAGTCCATTCCAAGTGAAATGTCTTATTTCAAAAAGTTGCCGTTCTTTTTGAAACGGAGAAAGTTTCTGGGAAACAATTTTGTCTATTGGGAACTTTGAAATTCAATCTACATCCACTTAAATAACCCAATCAATTGATGTACATAGTTCGAAGGATTCGTTTTCCTTCAATTTGTCCATACATGATGGAAATTTCTTTTTCAATTTCAATATAATTCAATTTGTAATCCATCTAAAAATTCCATTCGAATATCATGATCAATTACTTTCTTACAAAAACGAATTCCTCAGACATTTATTTTTACACACGTATTCCAATTGTTTTGAATAAAGAAAACTGAAATTTCGACTCCAATTTTCCAACATTCATATTAAAAAGTAATAAGTGATTTCTGCAGATAATTAAAAAAACTACTTAACATTAACAGAAAATAGAGAAAGTATAATGTAGAAAGAGAGAAGCAATTAGCAAAGATTAACCAATGAGATTAGAAAGAATACACAAGTTTGTGAAGAACAAGAAAACCCGATAAAAAAAGAAGAGAAATCAGTGTTCCGAGAACACGACGAATAGTTTTTGTGAAAAAAAAAGAAGAAAATCTTGGCAAAAGAGTGAAAAAGTGTGTTTAGTGAAAGAGAGCCCTGTAATGGAGTAGAAACAGAGACACGCTGGTACTTTATATAGCGGAAGCACTTAAGAAACAAAACGCATAATAATAAACGATTATTTATATAAACGAGAGAGAAAAGAGGAAGCCCATAAAAACGAAATAAATGGACGCTTTCAAAGTACCCATAATAAGTTTTTTTTTTCACTGCTACTTACTTTACTTGACTACGGTATGGAGGGAGAAAAAAACAGGAAGTACTTGGTCCATTTAAGCTTTTTCTCCCTAACAAAGAAACGACCAGGTTTATTTTTTTTTCCAACCCATAAGTAACTTTCTCCATGTTCATTAAACAGCAGAGATTTATTATTTTTATCTTTTGGGAAAGAAAAAAAAATATATAGCTGTCCGGTAAATGGAGTGGAAAGTGGCTTCTATCGTGACTTTTGAGATTCCTTTTTTTGTTACTTGCTGTTTGAGTATGATAGATAAATGCTTTTAGTGAAAAGGTTATACGTTCGTTGTTGTTGTAAATGGTCCATTTCCTTAAACGATTAAGGGCATAAAAAAAAGTGAATGAAGTAAAGTAGTTGGGTTTTCTCGTCTTTGAAAGCTTTACTTGTCTATTACATAATGATAATAAAAATCACTCGTAGAATAACATATCAATTACTATAATATTCTATCTTTTTTCCTGGTGATGCTTATGATGGTGCTGTTGTTGTTTGTATTATGTGTGGGGTTGAAATGGTTGATTGGTTGGTCGGGGTATAGTGGTTGCGTGATTTTTAACGAGAAATTTTACAACTTGATAGGAAAAATCAAAATTTGTTTCTTGCAGAGAAAAACTATTTGCGGAACCAGGGTAATTGTTATTGTGACACATTACATAGGTACGTAGCTATGGTCACTAAGGTAACTGGTGCAACTCCGTGGTGGAACAATTAAGTAAGTTCGTGGCTGGTTGTAGTCAGGGTAACTTGATGAGGATGATAACAAATTTATTGTAATGATGAGCCAGGCATTGTCCTTGAGTAAAAATGTTTAAAACGTATTTAACTGGTAAAAACGGGTTGGTAAAAAAAGCAATAAACTGGGTAAAATGGGAGGGATGGGATAGGTAAAAATATACAAAGATGGGTAAAATTTGAGAAAAATGGATTTAATTGGTAAAAATTAGTTAAAACGAGCAAAAAAAAATTTTACACACTTTACCATTATTTACCCTGTGTACAATCCATGTCTGTGATGAGCTACAAAAAAAATAAACATCACCAAATATTAATAACATGATTAAATTGCGATCGCTTTAAAAGAGGCGCAACATAAGATGTCCACAATATGTCTACTGCGGAACAAGGTTAATTGTTATTGTGGCACATTACATATGCAGTTATGGTCACCAAGTCAACTATTGAAACTACGTGGTGGGACAATTAAATACGTTCCTCACAGGTTGTAGTCAGGGTAACAAAATAGAGTTATGCAACAAATTTATTGCGACGAAGAGGTACAAATTTATTGACAGCAAAACGAATTCTGGAATTGCCGAATTTAGTCAATTGATAATAAATACCAAACATTAATAATTTGATAAAAAATACCGTTCTTTCCTGCTGCTGCCGCCGTGTGTCCACAATATCCACCCACTATTATATCGCGACCCAACGATGAAAAAAAAATAGAAAGCAAACATGGACAAAAGAGAGATCCAAAATGCAAATAGAAATGAAGAGAGAGAGAGGGAGAAAGGGATCCCCCCTCTCCACGAACTTTTATATAGAGCCCCAAATTCTGTAGTGCATTATTACACACTCATTCCAGCTCATTATTCCTATTCATCCGCAAATTTCCACATTGTTTATGATAAAAAATACATACGTTTTATTATGTGAGAAGAAGAAGGGTCGATGCGTAGCTCTCTCTCGTATTCCCCTCTTACCACCAACCATCCCACCACCACTCACTAATATCTGTTTGACTTGATTGTTTGGGAGTGAGGAAGCATGTGTTCAACAAGAAATAGTTTATTATTATAAAATCTATTTTCAAAAAACAGCATGATCATGAGCCTCTTCAAAATGATATAAAATGATGATCGTGACTAATGAACCAGTAAATTTATCGTGGGAGAAAGAGTAGTAATTAAACAAGAACAATCTCTTTTTAAAAGTGACCAGCACAAGACTATATGCAGCTAATTAGGATTTATATTATGATGATGAATAGTGTTCTCACACAATCACTTTGGTTAAGTGGTTTTTCTACAATGGTCATTTGTTTCCTGCTGCTAGAGCCTGTCTGTCTTTCTGAAAATGAAGGGCTTTCACCGGATGAAATTGAAAATGGAAAAGAAGAAGAGATTTCTCGTATTTTTGTGGAGAGAGAATAATAAAAACCAATCTAAGGAAAACAAATATCCCGAAGCAAAACCACTATTGTACGTAAATTGCCAATTTACTTATTCATGAGAAATGTTTTTATTGAAAAAAAAAAGTAACGAGTTTTTTTTTTGCCTCAAAGGTAGTGCAAATATTACAGAAGATGTTTTGACATGCGTTTTTTTAGAGTGGGTACTGCGTGGAAAAATATATAAATCCTGGAGTGGATATGGGGAGAGATCCCATAAATCAGAATTATTGTGGAACCTCATCTTAAAAAGCCCAATCAATCTAGTGCTTGGTTATTATGATTATATGAAGCACACCTGCGGTCCCTCTCTCTTGTGACACACACACGAAGTAAATTGGGATGAAAATGAAATCATGCATCCACCACACAGATTTACTTTCTCTTCTTTAAAGATTGTTGAAAAAAAGGATCATTTATTTTCTTTCTTTTTACTACCCAAACACGACTTTATTAACATTACACCGAGGAGTTGAAGACGAGGAAGAAGTAGTGTTGTTGCTCCTGTTTTCTTCTTCATGTGAAATAGATGTGGTGGTGGTGGATGGTTGTTCACTACCACGCATGCACGTGGTTGTTGTAGTAGTAGTACTGCCTGCGACTACGGCTGCTGCTGCTGCGGCTGCAGCAGCTTTGTCAGCAAGCAATGACTGGAAACTGAACACGGATTGGTGGAATGAGCTCAGCAACGCTGCAGAATGCTCTTGGGCCTTTCTCCTCAAATACGCGACGCTGGAACTCCTCCGGGTCGTCGTGAATGGGGTTGATGATGATCCTACTCCATCAAGGTAGAGTGGGTTGAATAGTTGATGGTGATGATGATGGATTTGTTGCAGTGGTGGTGGGGTTAATTGTGGGGATGAGGATGTTGGGGAAGTCGTTGGTCCTAGTTGAATAAAAAATGGAGTTTATCAGTTTTTGCTGGAGAGAGTATGGAAAAAATTGATATGGAGTGATTATGTCTTACGTGTTGGGTAGTCGATGGACTTATTATTGTTGTCCATTGTGAGCACGATCGGTCGGAATGATGACACTACATGGTTGGTTGTCGATTGTTGTGTTGCGGTTGGTGGTGGTGGTGGTGATGAGGATAACGATGAGGTTCGGGATGATATCGGGTGCAGTTTGGATGGTTTTCTATGAATTGGATTTTTTAACATTAATTGATATAAATTATTATTAACTAATTATTAAATTAATATCATTTACCTATCGATATCCATGTCCACATTGACGATTTGTTCTTCTTCATCATCATCATCATGATCATGATCATTATTGTTGTTGTTATTCTTCCTCTTCATGCTCCTCCTCCTCAGTAGTAAATGCTCATCATCAATGTCATTATTACAATCATCCTCATCATCATCTTCATCTTCCTCCCCATCAACGTCAATCGGATGAAGGACTTCCTGCTTGCAACTACTACTGTCCACTACTGGGGTCGTTCTTCCACTCGTCGTACTACTATTATTGTCATCACCTCCTCCGCATTTCTTCTCGTTACTACTCGAACTTGGTGCACTCGTCTCCTCTTTCAATCTTTTTTTCATAAATCATTAATTTAATTAATTTACTGGTGGTCAAGGAGGAGTAAATATTTTTTTTTTTAAAGTTACCTTTCCGCTTTTCTGAATTTTGCTCTTCTGTTTTGGAACCAGACCTGGGAATATTATTTACGAAATAAATATAAAATGTTTTGTAGTTTTTTCAAACGCATTTGTAAATTTTTTTGTGGTCAAGATGTTTTTTTGGGTTCCCCGTTTTGTGTGGTTTTTTGCTAAACGCAAAATCCCATTTTTCTTTTGACATTTTAATAGGATTAAAGTGTGTGTGGTGGGGGGATTCTCAATTATTGATGTGGTCTCTCTGCCGTTGTGCAAATGTACACAACTTAACCACCACCACATACTTCACGTTTTATAGCAGTTTTACTCATGGTTTTGTGTTTTTGGGGGGTGAATTGAGACATGGACTAACCTGGACTCTCGCCTCTGTCAAGTTGATCTTCATTGCTAGGTCTTCCCTCGTGAATACGTCGGGGTAATGGGTTTGTGAAAATGCCGCTTCAAGCTCTTCTAACTACACAAAAAAAATTTATTTTTCAATTTAGATGTCGTTTTTAGTATTTTTAATTGTTTTCAAATTTTTTATACAGAATTTTTCGTTTTTGGAAAATTTTGTTTTAGATGAGGTTGAATTGCATGAATTATTTTCTGCATTTTAAGATTTAAATTTTTTACCTCTAAATAAATAAAATATTTATTTAATAGTAAAAGAAAGGGTACTATTTTTTTCTACTGCCTTTTCCGTAGAAACTACTGCCCTTAGTTCTGCTGCCAAATTTTCTAAAGAAATGAAACTGGGGATCAATTTTTAGCTGCCACGGCCAAAATTTTTACTTAATTCTCACATTCCAAAACACCTTTAACTTTACGTGGTCTTCCTCGATTCGGCTTTTACTGTGTTTGCACTTTATTTATTTTAAAAGAAAATTCCTGCAGTTGCAAGAATGAATGTCAGCGTTTGAGACAGTTTTTAACCGTTTCCCCTCCTTTAAATCGTACTGGAAAATTGTAAGCCAAATGCAATGGTTCCCGGTTCCCGTTACAAGTGAAACAAATTGAGGAATGAATGAATCAGGTTTTGTCCGATGAATCTGAAATGAGTACATTTTTGCATGACCAAAACAGAACAAAAACGAACAAAATATTGTGTGGCAGGGGCAATTCCCATAATTTCTACAGCCAAATATTCGTGGCAGTAAATTCAAGGATTTAATGGCAGCAGTTCCTGTTCAACTTGAAAAGAATCTCACAAAAAAGAGGTTAAAATTCGGACCTGTTGTAGCGTGAAAGTGGTCCGATTCCTCCGTTGTTTCCTGCGGACGAACCCAGGATCATGATGATGATGATGATGATGAACCCCGTGTCCATGGTGATGAGGATGATGAGACCCAATAATACTCGCTGCACCACCTCCACCTCCAACACCGCCATGACCTGCACCACTGATCCCAGCAAGCAATGCATTGACGTTCCCTCCAGTAAGTAACGACGCTCCAGCAGCGCAAGCGTCAACGTCAAGAGGATGATGGAGCCCAGCAGCAGCCGCCGCAGCAGCAGCAGCGGCAAAAAACGCTGGTGAATGGAGTGGGGAAGGATGTGGGAGTCCGTTCGATTGTGGGCGATGAGATTGGGATTGGGATGATGATGATGACGATGACACGAGGTTGAGGGCTGAGAATTGGGGATGGTTGAAGAACAATGGGTGGTGGTTATGGTGGGGATGATGAACGTGTGGGTGGTGGTGGTGGGATAAAGCGTATGGGGATGGTGGGGATGATACTCCAGCGTGTTGGGGGTAGTGGAATGTTGACTGGATCGTTGTGGTGCGTGGTAGTGGTGGTGGGGATGGGGATATTGTTGGGGAAGGGGATCTGGATGATGAGTGAATTATGTTATGGTGAGCTGGAGATGGGGATCGGGATGAGAGTTTATTATTCTGACGTGGTGGTGGGGTTATCGATGAGGATGTTGCTGGAAATTTGTTTTTGAATTATTATTTTTTTTGTTTCAAAAAGATTATGAGTTATGGGGAAGTGTGCACTCACCAAAGTATTCCCCAGACGAGCTAATAAGCCCAGTGGAACTCTTCTTATTACTACTATCGTCCTTGCTTATCATTTTGCTTATCATCATCATTGCACACGGTCACTACACAAACTTTTGTTACATATTCATAATTTACACTCCAATTTAAAACTTGTCACGTTGAAGAAAAAAATTACACATTCACGAGCACACGATGCCAAGACAGAAGCAGCGATAAACGTCCATGAAAAAAAAAGATCATGTTGGTTGGTGATGATGATCTGATGATCCTCTCGCAGAGACAATCAACTTGAATCTGAATCAGAATGCAAGTTGATCTCTGGATCATATACGCAAACAAGATTTCACACACACAGAGACCCTCTGGACCCTTTTTTTTTCCCATCCTGCTTTGCCTTCTCCAGTAAAACTATGATATGATCGTGTGAGTGAGTGAGTGGGGCGACTCGGGACATGCACAAATACAATCTAGTGAAACATATATCTTTTAAGTAGGAAGTGTAGTTTGTTTTTAACCAATTTCCTCATTAAAACGGTTGAGTTTTTTTCGTGTTGCTTGTTATGTAGATATTATTGGAGTAGTGAAAATTAAGAGGAAACTGTTTTTATAACGATTATGTGTGTATGTGTTGAGATTGTAATTGATAGGGGTAAATGAGGATGTGACGAGTTTATTCAATTAGGTTGGTGATGATGATCTGATGATCCTCTCGCAGAGACAATCAACTTGAATCTGAATCAGAATGCAAGTTGATCTCTGGATCATATACTCAAACAAGATTTCACACACACAGAGACCCTCTGGACCCTTTTTTTTCCCATCCTGCTTTGCCTTCTCCAGTAAAACTATGATATGATCGTGTGATCGAGTGAGTGGGGCGACTCGGGACATGCACAAATACATCTAGTGAAACATATATATCTTTTAAGTAGGAAGTGTAGTTTGTTTTTAACCAATTTCCTCATTAAAACGGTTCAGTATTTTTTTTTTCGTGTTGCTTGTTATGTATATTATTGGAGTTGTGAAAATTAAGAGGAAACTGTTTTTATAACGATTATGTGTGTATGTGTTGAGATTGTAATTGATAGGGGTAAATGAGGATGTGACGAGTTTATTCAATTACTGAGACAATTTAAACACATGAGATGGATCTAATTCTTTTTTTTACTTTTGAAACAGATATTATGTGCATAACTTTTTTTATACTCGTCATCGTTATATTTTTTTGGAGGAGAAAATGAAAAATCATTTTTTGTTTTCGAAAAAAAAATTTTTAATAGTAATGAAGTGTTATTTTAGCTTAGATTTATTTTATGGT
Source organism: Seira musarum (assembly GCA_027743895.1). Classification (NCBI taxonomy): domain Eukaryota; kingdom Metazoa; phylum Arthropoda; class Collembola; order Entomobryomorpha; family Entomobryidae; genus Seira; species Seira musarum. The sequence continues at coordinate 9,312 of JAHZMX010003399.1, forward strand.
TGCATAAAGTATTTATTTATTTGTGCTAAACGACCAATTTTTTTAATAGTAATGAAGTGTTATTTTAGCTTAGATTTATTTTATGGTTGCATAAAGTATTTATTTATTTGTGCTAAACGACCACTCATGATTGCAAACGATTTGGGTGGTTGTTGGGAAATATATATTATAGATTTTTGGGTAGATGGAGGAAAAAACTCGTGAAAGGAGGATACAGAATGTCAGTTATAACTGGATAATTAGCAGTAGTAAATTTGTCAATTAATAATATAGTTATTCTTGAAAGTTTTTTTTAAAAAGTGGATGGCAATTATGGAGTGGCGCAATTTGGAGGGACAGGGAAATATTAATCTCTCCGCGGCACTGTGGATCAAGTATGCTGGTTGCCTTTTCATTTGAATTTTAGTAAGTTCAATGGATATAAAGAGTTACAAAATATCCATAGGAACAACATACAACTTGTACAGCTTTGATAATTATTTGGAATTTGGCAATTACAATTACTTATTTTCACAGATTGAATTACAATCGTTATAGTTACGTTTGATGCAACTGTTCTGTAAATATAATATTTTGTCTGGTACACATGTAAAATTGCCACAACAACAGGAACATCTTTTTATCATTTACGTTTTGAAGGAATTATGACACGAATGCAAAGGTGATTTTGCAAATTTTTGTAATGGAGGTTCAAGACTAGCAAAGCTCCAACGCTAGGGCAACTGCAAAAAATAATTAAACTGCATAATTAAATTGAAACCAAGGAAACTTAAACTTGACCAGTTCCAAAACTGGTAAACAAGCAAACCCACAGCGGTGGTAAGGCTAAATTGACGTTTGCGATAAGATGTACTGCTTGAATCCCAAGTATATTTAGTAGGATTATCATATCATAATTTTTTTCACATAAAAATTTCCCCAAAAAATATCGCAACTGAAACTAATTAAATCGTGAAATGAAAGGATAAAAAAACCCATCCCCACACAACCACACACTTAATACAAGAAATAACCTCATAAAAATGTCCAAAGAATAACAAGAATTCATTTAGAAAAGATTAAAAAAGGAGAGGAACTAAAAAAAATTAAATGGAGAGAGTGAAAAAAAAAAGTTTGCAGAAAGAGAACATGTCAGAGAGAAAGAGAGAAAAAAGTTAAAGAGATAAAAGCATAATAATAATATAAGTTCTTTCTCCATCATAACCCGATCCAATTGTCAAACGATCTAGTGTTTTTACAATAATATTTCTTTTTTTTTCCTTTTTCGTTCCTTATTTTTTGTCAAATTAAATTCGTATAATTCGACATGTACATGACGTGTATATCTTATTTTGGAACGATTGTCTCTTAGAAAGAAAATAGTTTTACTCTTTTTTTTATTATCATGATTGTTGGAGTAATAGGCTTACCTTTTTCCTACTTTCTTTTTTCGTAATCGCTTTATAAAATGTTACAAAAGTCGTCGTCATTTTATTTATTTTTTTGGGCTTATTTTCTTCTTCTTTTTTGTCGTGTATATACATGTGTGTTTTTTTGGGGGGAAGGAAAATTCGATTTCTCTGTTTTGAACGAGAGTTCTAAATTTTGTGGTAAACTGTTTCTTAAATCGCTATGTGATGTGAGGATGATGATGATTGTGATGTATTTCTGTGACAAAAAGTATTTACACTTTGACATGAATTATGTTGAAGAAATATTTTGCCTTAATTGAATTTGGACATCAATTTTATATATTTCATTAGTACGTGTTTCTCCATCTGTGTTTATCTTCCTTTTCCACCTTTTCTATTTCATTTTGAATAACATGATGCATGTATGGAGAAAGCAGCCATGTTCAATGTGGAGTTTTTTCATGGAGAGATTTTTTGACGGATTTAATAGTATAATTTGGTTGTACAGCGGTGTTCGTGATGATTGATAAAAAAATGTTTTCCTATTTAACAGTTTAAAATATTTTATGATTTACGAGATTGTATATTGGTTAGAAGTAAAAAAAAACATGATGAAATGGGCAGTATCCAAATCTTCAGGTTGAGCTAGTCGGGTTTGATATGACAAACAGGCTCGTGTTTCCTATTTTTGGGTTTCAAAAATGAAAGGAAATTTGAATTGTGAACGAACCGTGAAAAACGATTTGGTACAGCCAAATAAAATGCTAAAATAGATCATTTGACTGCGCAATAGATATTTTTAATATCCTATCGTATTGAGGAGGTCAGTTTCCATATAATTTCTATTTCCATGACATCGGATAAATTAACTGGTCACCAACTAAAATAATGTTGAATTTGATTCCATCGTCGATGTCAGAATACCCTTATATCGAGTTGGAAACTTTGAAAAACGATTTGATACAGCCAAGTAAATCGAATTTGGCATTTGACATTTGACAGCGCAAGAGATTTCCAAAGATTGGTTTAATATTTTTAATATCCTAATGGAGGAGGTCAGATAATTTTTATTTCCATGGCATCGGATAATTAAGTGAGGTAACTCCTTTTATACATTGTATCCAGGCAAGTGCTTTAAAATATTTGTATGAGGATGTTAAATTGTCAGGGAAACGAATTAACTGAAAATGTATTGACTTTTTCCTTGGATAAATTTCAAAATATTTCAATCCGACCGTAATTAACAAGCTTCACTGTTGATCAACAAATATTTCCATGGCAACTATATATGTATTCACGAGCATGAAATTTCTGAGGGTGAATGGAAAAATTGTTATGGAAACTGTAGAAATTCCCTCCAACATAAAATTATGTATATTTTTATGATCCGATTATATTGACACGTTTAAAATTTCCATGACAAAAAAAGTAAAATCACCACTAAAACGTTCCTTCAAAATCAACTTGAAAACTCTGCCTCAATTACCCCCATATATTTTCCATGCCAACAATGAATGCAAAAATGTTCCCAAACCACCGTTGAAATAAAAAGACACGAAACAAGACATGTATAATAAACCTCGCATCATCTGAATATTTTAATTTAATTTAAGTACATTACATTATTACTTGATCATGTTTGATTTTTTTTCTTCTCCACCTCCAACCCCCAAAATTGTATCATCATCATGTACAATAATATAGTATTTTATATAATATATTATCTCACTTGTTGTAGCAATTTTATTAACATCCATACACACGCACAATAAAAAAACCTATATAATTATATTACATTTAAACATTTAACACTCCACCCACTCACACGAACTATTATATGATATAGACTGAGATATATGTACTCAACCACGCGGTGTATATATAATAAAAATCATACACACACTTATGTTTAAATTAAAACAAAAAGAAAAAAAATTAATGCGCGATTCTTCCATGAAATATTTTTTTTAAATATGGACGTTTCATTGTAAAATGTTATCTTTTTAAACCAAACTCTATCTCGTCGCGTTATTTATTGCTTGTTCAAAAGAAGATGATGTTCGTAGAAAAACGGAATGTGTAGTGAATCATGTCTTTAGACGTACCACTCTTTGACCCCAGTCTTCCGAGGTCCACCACCAGCACCAGGTCCAGGTCCTCCACCACCACCTCTAAGTACTCCAGCTCCTGTACCCACAACACCTCCACCACCACCACCATCGAACCTCTGTTGCTGTTGTTGTTGAACGTGATGGTGTGGAGCAGTGGTTGTGGGTACAGGAACAGGCCCACCACCAACGGCCTGAGCTTCGATCTTGTAGATCGGATCATCCCGTCTTTTGCACATGAAGAAAATGATTAGGATACTCACGATAATGATCATCAACACTGCGATTATTATGATTATGATGAGTGTGGAGTCGCCTGAGTCTGCGAAATATACTGTTTCGTTATACGACTTCTTCTTCTCCACTGGGGTCAAATGCGTCGTTGTTGGGTGGGTTGGCTTGTTATGCTCGAAATCGAATAATGGACCTCCTGGGCGGTGGTATGGGGGTTGGGATGGTGGGTGCGGTGGATGTGAATCGTGTCGTTGATGATACTGTCGATGTTGATGATGATGATGATGATGAACTTGATGATGATGTGGTTGTGGTTGATGATGACTGGGTCGTTTGATGATGCTCGTCTTCTGTAGAAACTTTGTAAATCGGGTCTAACGTGATCGTTGAGTGACTTGTTCCTCCTCCAGAATCTTGAGTAGTTGAACTGCCACTACTACTACTGCTACTACTACTTCCATATTGATGCTGTTGTTCGGTCGTAGTCACTGTATTGTAATTTGAGGTAGAATGACTCGTGGTGGTGCTTCCTCCACGATGTTGAGGATGATGTCTAGTTATTGTCGATGGGTACACTGCCACTCCCGTACTCGACACAATCCTCATCATCTTCAGCGCATGGGAAGTACATGTTCGAGTCCTGGTTCGATTTCGTCGTTGTTATCGTGGTCGTCACTCGCGTTGTTGGGATATACACTGGGGTTATGATATCGTCTGTGAAACTCCCTGACCCTCCCGCACAATCCTCGTTGTCCTCGTCATCCGTGACCATACAACGGTGGTGCTGCTGGGATGGGTCTCCTGATGATATCAGGTCGTCTGATAACGTCGTGCTCGAACTTGATGCTGGCTGGGCCTGGTATCAAATTGGGTTTTATTTTTTTAAAAAATATTTGAAACCGTTTTTGAATAAAAAATAATATAAAATCGTTTTTCAAAAGTATTTATTGATCCTGACCCTCTGGAAATCCCCAGTTTGGTAAACATAATTGTCGATCCTCCTGTTCGAATCCTTCCTGTGATGATGGACTCCACTGATTTTCCTCACGTCACCATAAACTTTGATCCTTGGGTCACCATTCATTGTCATGTCCAGTAGATGCATACCGTTGATAACCAATCCACTTATGATACCCTAAGAAAAAAAAAACTCTTTACTTTAAAAAAAAATCGCTTATCATTATCAAAAAAATAAATGGCTCCACAAACCTTGAACCCCCTGACTATAGTAATTTCCCGGTTGATTTCTTTGACCCTCCCACCAACACTAACGACCCCGATGGAATTGAACAGATTCTCTTTGAAGTTAACAGGATAAGTGGTGATGATATCGTTGTTATCGATCTGTAACGTGGCGTTAGGTCCTTCCCTCGTGAACCTCACGATATGGTACGTATTATCATGGAGGATTTTTGATGGGTCTCCGATCGTGTGGTCCTTGTTCAGATACATGTTGTACGTGGTTCGGAGCTTACCCCCAATCAACTCCACTTCAAGGTAATCTGTTGTCTTCACACTTTCGATTCTGAGGAGTACTGCGTCTGAGAGTTGGGTCGCGAATCCGAACGCTATCGAGTCTTGGAGTGTCGTTGGCTCGCGGTTCTGCTGGTACGTGAACTGGATCACTCCGGATCTCACGTGACCGTGCGTTGTTGGGCGGTTGTACATCGACGATGATGACGAGAACTCGTACGTATGTTGATTCTAGTGGAAATTTGAGAATTTATTTAAAATTTGAAGGGGATTTTTTTTTTAAATCGGGGAATTGAAATCTTTTCTTTGTACTCACCTAAACTGCAGGTGGGTCCGGTGTAGCTGGTCATTTCACAATCGCAACTGACGCTGTTATCAGGCTCCTCAACGCACCTTCCTCCGTTATCGCAAGTATCGGTTGTACACCGGGTCGACGACACCGGATTATACGGTTCTAAACACAAATAATTGTTTTTTCAATCAAATCACGATTCAAAAAAATTCCACAAAAAAGTGCTACGTTTAAAAACTCACCCAACATCCCATGACCACCCCCACCAACACCAGAGTTGGATGACGACCCACACCCATGGACAATCCCGTTGACAACTCCACTCTCAACTTGAACCCCATCCCCACCCAAATCAATATTTCCAATGCACCCAACAAAGAGATCCTCATGTTTGATCTTAGAGCTGAAACTATCACCGACCCCACCCCCAACGTACAGCACCCCGTTGAGCTTCAGCACCTGGTTGAGAACATCACCCCTGAACTCCTCTTCGTACACGTACTGATCAACACACACGACAACGTACGTGCCTCCATCCCAATCCACGTCGACGTCAACCCAAGTGTCGAGTTTCAACCTGTGTGACACGACCCGTACGTCTGCGCCTTCGTTCAATCCCATCTCCACCACGAGCTTGAAGTCGACGACTTGAACCATCACGAAATCGTTACCAGTGCTTGCTCCGTTGTAGAACAGCACCCCATTTGATGACTGGGTTTTGAACTTGAACCTTAGCCTCAAGTTGCTGTACGCCTTGAGTTGTGGGAGTGTCAAGTAGGTCGGGGCTTTGGCATACTTGTTCCTCTGGAGGAACTGGATCGGGTTGTTGATGCTCTTGAACGTCCTCACTTGAGGAACTGTTGCGCTGGATGATGGTTTCAACCGTTTCAATTTGATTTGGGATAGGAACTCCACGTTGTTGATTATCAGTGACTGGAGTTGGCCTGTGAACGGGGATGTCAACGATGATAACGTGTACTTGACCGGGGTTAGAGTTGGAGATCGGGTTGTGAGCGTGGACGAGACTGGGGGGAGGTCGTCCACGTACACTCGGATGTCTGCTCCTCGGCGCTGCAACATGAACACGTGCCAGTTGTTGTCGTTGAACTGGGAATGTGTTATCGACAGCGTCTGAAATTTAAAAACGTGTGTTTTTTTAAAAAGAATATTTCATCGTTTCCATGACAAAATTTACACTAAACATTGACGTTGGTTGATGTTGCCATGGCTCAAATATTTGCTCCCAAATATATTTATGATCACACTGCAGAGATTGCGACTGTTCCTATGGTAAAAAAGAACGGTTTGCTACCAAAGAAAATCAAAAATGTCCACCTTTTCCGTGTGTATTTAGATTAAAATGTTTTCGTTTCCATGACAAATTTTACAGTATTTCCATAGCTCAAACATTATCCCTCCAAATATTTAATAGTCACGCTGGAGATTATTGAACAAATTTAGTGACTGTTCCCATGGCAAAAAAAAGAACAGTTTGAAAAAAAGAAAATATAAAAAAATGCGTACCTTTTCAGTGTCATGGACCCTGACCCGAACACGTAATCGAGTGCCACCACCACCAGATCCACTACTCCCACCAATCCTGACCTCGATGAAGTCAGAATCCATCCCACTGACACTGAGCAGCACAGCGTTGTTGTTGGTAGTCTTGAACCTGAACTTGATATCCTGGGCCTGGACGGGTACGAACAATCTCGTGGCTAACCTTGACCCTGCACTCACGCTCCGATTGCTGAACTCGTACACGTTCGCGTCACCAAAGTCCAAATATGGAGCATCTACATAATCAAGCAATTAATTTACTCACATTCACACAAAAAAAGTAAGTGAAAGTTGACAGTAAAGTTTAGTTTGCGTACCGACTTGGCAGACTCCACCCTCGAACCCGACAAACTTGCACTCGCAGACATATCTCCCCCACCCATCACTGCATTTCCCAGAATTGAGACAAGGATTGCTGACGCATTCTCCAGCACTGCCAACCTGGCAGTAAGGTCGGATCCCACCGATATCCTGGCTGTTGGCAAGCCTCACAAGATCGACGAGCGTGTGCTCAATGTACACGTTTTTCAAGCACCCAACGAACCCTTGGCCCAGTCCCACACTCCACACTCTCTCGTCGTGGACGTTCGACGGGACGTTGCCCAAATACACGACTCCCAACTGGATACTCCTCGCTTCATTCTTCAAATTGAAGTCGGTGTTCAGATCATCGACTGATATGGATCCAGTCCGTCCGTTCCTTATCAGTTTCACGGTGTGCCACTCTCCATCGTGTATTTTCGTTGCTGTGGCTTGGATCCGTGTTGGGGTGGATGAGGATGAGGCTTGGAGAATCAGGACCACGTGACCATCGAGTAGTTCCAGTGCGATCAAGTTTGATTGGAACGACGAGGATGAGTACAACACGAGTCCATTTGGCTCCGTTGTCCGCAGTTTGAGCGTGATTGAGGTGGAATGGAGCGACACGTTGTGGTACAACGGGATCGTGAGGTAGGAGTTGTGCGGGGTCGTGAACGTTATTGGGTTGTCTGTTTGCTGAGTCGAATGGTGGTTGTTGTGCGGGGGTTGCATTGGTGGCTGGGGTGGTTTATAGTGGCTTGATGGGTGCTGTTTTTTTGAAAAAGAATGATTTAAAAAAGAAATTGAATTGAATTTTTGAAAAAGGTTGCGAATTTTTAGTATTAACCTCGTCAACGATGAATCCACCAAGGCTAGTCCCACTCCCGCCGGTCTCGTAAGCATCGATCGAGTCTTGACAAAGCGAACACCAGTCTTCCTCCACTGATCGTCACAAGACGATTACCGCTTCGGGCCAGCTCGAGTATGTTCAGTCGGAGCGTATCGGCCCTATACTCGACCTACACACATTTTTACAACACACACGTTTTTTACATGGACCATCATCACCCGACGACTGGTTGGCGCCACAAGGACAAGAAAAAAAAGAAAGGAATTTAGATAAAATGATCTTGTTTAAAGTATCTTGCCTTTTTGAGACACCCAACGAAATTGGTGACCCCACGGATCCCGTTAAGTGGCCTGAGTGTATCGTACCCAGCAACAGTGACACGATTCGATGAGAGTAATGTGAATGAACCGGCTAGGGTCCAGCGGTCAAAGTGGATCCCGTCCACGCTCGCTGTGATCTGTCATTTGAAATGCAAACCATTGATCTCAATTCTACGAGTCTTCTGGAGTATCTCTTTTTTTATTTCATGTGTGGCTATTGTATCTGCTGTAGTCATTTTTAATGAGTGCATTGACATGTGTGTGGGATGCTCGTTCTTTTTGGTGCAGGGTGCGTACTGGAGAGATGCTACTGGAATTGTTACACTCTTTTCTTTTAATTTTTTTTTTGGCATTACGTTGTTTTTGTGGTATGTTCTCTACATTTTTTTAGTTGTCAAATGGAATGTACATAAATTCTGATGGAATCACTTTTTTTTTGGAGATGCCAAGAAAACACAAACGTAGTCTATTTCTAAAGGGCATTGGCATCGTAAGCTTTTTTTTGAAAGACATTATTATTTTTTTAAAAGGCGTGTTCAACGTTAATTCTACAAAGTTGCCATCGAAACGAACTTGTCAATCAAAATTTTTTGAGCCGTTTCGTGTTTGTTGTTGGGAGCAACATACTAAATTTTAAATTATTCAACCTCTTTACTAATTAAAAAAAAACTTTTAGATTAAAAAAAAATTAAATGAAGGTTTTAATAAGCTCCAGTGATTCCTTAAAAAAATACTCATCTCTTTTTTTTGTAAAAGGGTTTAAAAAAAATATATGTTATGTGGCAACTACAACGCTACAAAGGCGTGTTCAAGCAGCATTAAATTTTACAAGAAATAAAAAAAATCGGACACAATTTTTTTCATGGTACTTTGTCAATTCTGCTAAAACTAAAAAAATGATTTCAGCAACGTTACTCAAGCACTTTGTATACACATGAAGGATGACACAATAATAATTATTAACTCAGCGTTTGCAAAATAAACTGCAAAGCATAATTAATTAACACAAAATACGTAACATAAATTTAACTGAAAATACATTTTTTATTTCGCTTTTTTAAATGCAAAATTAAATTAAATAAAAATAAATAAGTAAAAATATAAAAGCCAATTACAAGTGGCTATAAATGTTTGCAACATCAACACAAGCAGTATTTTAATTAATTTTTCAATAATAATTATTTAAAAAAGAGGTTCATGTTCTAGTTTCACTCACATGACATAAACTCGTGGTCCTCGACATCTGCGTTTTGTTTAGAAGAAAAAAATTAAAAACATGTTAACAACAAGACAAAAAAAATTCCACAGAGAGAAAAAACAGAAAAAAAACACGTCATCTCATTTTTAAACATTTTTGTTTCATGAAATAATAATAATAATTATTATGAAATTACCTCCTGGATTTTCCTGTGGACACGGACGCTGTGCCAGTTGCCATCGTCGAATCTGGAATTTCAAAATTTCAAAAATCAATTTAAGGAAAAAAATCCATTGAAGAGTTTAAAGTCTGATTGTAAAACCTGAGATGATCAGGATGAAGTTTGGCGTCAAGAGGTCCACTCCCAAGATTAATACTGAACATGAGTTGACCATTCCTGAGAGTCAACGCGA
>JAHZMX010003400.1:0-33300 GCA_027743895.1 Seira musarum
AATTGAATACGTTTTTCATTAATTTGTTTATTGGATAAGAAAGAAGCAAATGCAAACCGGAGCAAAATGCGTATGAAACGAAAATGACAAAATATGCCGCTGCTCGCCAGAGAAACATTAATGAAGGGACCCGAATTAAACACAAGACGACAGTAGTGCTATTAAGGCAGGGCAAGGCAAGCATCTACTTTAATTATTATGCACTATGTCATAACGTAGGTATGTCCTATTAAGCACAGGAACACATGGACGCATTTACAATTTACGTTGGAAGTACGTCTACTGGTTCTGCTCGCTGCTGCATCATTTCTTTTGACCATGGGATTTTGACCATTTCTTTTTCTTCTTTTCGGCCAGCGTATTATGTTCATTCACAGCATAATATCGGACAACTGGATGGAAAGCAACCAAAGATTTGCCACCTGGTGGAACCTCTTTCTCCTCACCACCTGCCAATTCATAAGCAAGAATAGACTTGTGTGGGGAGACTCTTCGACATTAAAGCTACAGAATATTCTTATCAAAAGACCTTCAGCGGTCTCATTTGGTTCTTCTGCTATGCCATCTGGTAAAGTTGTAGTCCCAATTCCTGGATGCTGCTTGTAAAGGGGTAGCTCTTCTGGCTTGACTTGTGTTTCATTAGCGGTGGCCTTTTCGCTATACTTTGTTCCAAGAATATGAAATGTCGTATCATGCTCAATCTTTGGTGTCATTAATGGATCGTACACAGCCTTGCCCCTTTTTCCAAGTATGTTGCGCTCCATACGACGCTTCACGAGTTTTTCTTGCCTTTTCTGCGACCTTTCGTCGTCTGCACGATTATCCCGCACCAAGATACTTTTCGGTCGTTTAAGATTACTTGGAGTAACTGAGTGTTCATGCTTTTTCTTTCGTGCCCGTGCCGCGGCTTCGGCCTCAGCAATTTTCAAATTGTACTTTTGTTTCTCCGCCATCATCATTCTCCTTTCTTTTTCCAGCATCAGTTTTTTCGTAAGCTCGTCATGGAATTCTTTGAACCGTTGATCCTTGTCCTTTTCTTCCGTAGTAGGCGCTACATGAGGTTTCACAGGTTCTGGGGGAGGCGGTTTGGGTTTGAGGAAAATTACTTTCGATCCAACCAATTTATTCTTAGGGGGACCTTCTTCAGGCTTGTCATTTTCTTTCTTAAGTCCCTGCACCTGAGTTCGAGATAATTTGGGCTTGTACTGAGCCTTTGCTCTCTCCAAATACTCTGATTTCTTTTCTTCCAGAAGCTTTTCCTTTTTACTTCTCTCCTCCACAAGGCGAATCATTCTTTGATGGCTCTTGGGGAATGTTTCATCAAGGTTTTCTTCCTGCTTAAATTCTACTGCTGGAATTTTCTTCTGCTTTCGTTGTTGCTTTCTCATTATTTTCTGTACTACTTGAACAAGAGGGGGCGTCGGAGGCGATTCATCCTCCCTGCCTATCGGCTTTCCGAATTTCTCGTGTATTGCTTCTTTACTGTCTCGTGGTTTCAGATGCAAGCCAAGTTTGTTATACGGCAACGGGATTTTACTAGATTTCGCGGGCTTCCTCCTGTCTCCTGTCTCAGTTGAAGCATCTTGTCGAGAACTTGAGCCCGGGGGGCTCGGAAGATCTATGTTTTTAATTGCATTTAGATCGTCGCCTTGATTTCTACCGCTAGAACTAGAACTAAATCTTTCATCAGAAAAATTATCGTCATGTGGGTAACGGGGTGGAGGAGGTGGCTTAATTTCTAGGAGGCTAGCGGGAAGTATGCCTTCCCTTAACTTCTCCTCGTCACTGCTGTTGTACGAATCTTCTTCGTCATCGTCCTTGTCTTTATCTTTCATTCCCTCTTTCTCAATGTACTGATCAAGTGCGTGCACATCATTCATCGTGTGCTTCTCTAACGTAATACCAATTATTCGCCCGTGGTCATCCTCAATAAAATTCATGAGCTTTCGTCGCGCAAGTCTCTTTTGAGATCGAAGACTTTGTTGCTGCTTGGCCGTTTTCGAGTCATCGACCAGTGATATGACAAAATCACGAAAAGAGCCTACGCCCACCAGAACTATGTGGACTATGATTGCGTTTGCAAGGCATCGTGCCAATCTGATGCCAGAAGCTTTCGGATCTCCCGTAAAATCGAGAAACGATATAGTGTGCCCTGTTACAACACTGACAACATATCTGGAAGGCAAAATTAAGTATTCAAAGGTTTTGAATTTGGAAATCTAAAGTTTCATTAAATATTTCAACTAGTAAGACAATTATAGTAGAATCAGAACATGCATAAATATAGCGTAGATTATGATAAACGTCAGGGGGAATATAACATGTGCGAGTTTGATTGGAATCGGTGCGAAAAATACATCCGCTAGCGCTAATGCTCCAGCGTATGCACATCTCAAGAATGGAGCATGAAAAACTTCAAACAGAACGCCTGAAATAAACATGCATTCCTTTTGTCAGTTAAATTATCATTATCAATTTTTGTTTTCTGATGAAACTCTAAAGAAAGCTAAATAGTGTTGGTATTGATAGTTGCGTTTAATTAAAACTTACTTACGATAACTGCGATGCTTGTAGTCGCAACAACGTTATACAGAATATATATTGCCTTCTCGGAATTGTAGAGAGCATCCGTGGGTAAGATAGAGAGGCGCTTGTAAATGTAGAATTTATGACCTCCCTTTTCAATCTCATCGATAACAATCAATCGTTCCGGAATCTTTTGACGATGCTTCACATTATCGCGGTGGATGTTATATGCCAAGGTATTTTGAAGGAACATGAATGCATAGGTGATTTGAACAATTATAACCCAGACCTCTTTGGAACAGAAGAACACACCTAGGTCGTTCTCCTTCACAATTACAAAGAGTGTGAGTCCAACTAGAATGATGGCGTAAAATAGTCTGTAGACTACATAGTCCACTGCTGTATGTGTGGTTCCCACTTTCCGTGCACGAACAATCTCCCACTGGTAAAAAAAGGAAAAAATATAAAAACGTTGAAAAATGTAAATCATGAGCAAAATGTTTTTGTGTATCAGTTACAGATCCATAAATAAATGCGTAGTTAAACGGTCCATCAACGCTGAATTGTTTCAGACAGTTTTTGCAAAGTTTGTCTCTTTTGCTGTTAGTCCGTTCTTTGGAGACTGTTTCGGCGATACGGGTCGCGATCGAGGAGGTCGAGTGTTCATGCTTGGCTTCGGACGTACCTGACTGCTTCTCATACTCATCCATGATGAATAAAAACTAAATATATTTGGTCGGACGAATGAACCGTTGTTATTGAAAACTCCCTGCCATTTAGTGCTCCATTCAGTTATGGGTGGAGATTTTTCTCCGCATTTGTTTGATTCTATTTCATGGGCAACAAAGAGAAAGACTGTCTTCATTCTAATTAATAATTAAACCGTTAGTTATCATGAAAAACCTATGGTACCCTTAATTTTATGGCAGAGATTACAATCGCAATGCATGCTTCCGCAATAAACAACTCTACTTACCAGTAAAATAACTGATACTGGTATAGTTATTCACTGATTTCGTCATTGCCGTATTTCAAAATGATTATCCAACATTTAATTAACAATACATAGTTTCAGCTGCTGAAGTATAAAAAAAATTATTCAATCGTGAAAAGATTGAAGGCTTTCACTTCTTATTCACTCCTTTAATAGTTTCTGGCATGCTTTCATGAACCGTAAATTGAAATAAAATGGTAATTTAATAATTGAAAAGCTTAGAAAATGACATATAGAAGTGCGGAAATTACAAAACAGAAAGGCTTGATATAAATATTAAAACGATTGAATTAGTGACCGCCGGCTATGAAGCACTATTAATAATAATGGTAATCATAATTTCAACGCAAAAAAAGTATCTTTTCAAGAAGAGCAAGTCTCGTTTCATCAGTTCATCACTTGCCACACCACACATACAAAACTAAAGCCACTGACAAAAAAAGTTTGATTTTTGAAGGTGCTATGTTCAGTAGGTACGAAATTGCAAAAAGGGGATCATTATGCTAATGTAATAGCAATTTCTATCAATTTTTCGTAATTCGTCATAATATTCGATATCATCGCTTGGATTTGAGAGAAAAGTATAAACTTCCTCCCCAAAAAATATGATATGAAATGTGTCGTTCGTCTTGCAGTAATCAATTGAAGAGTTCACCGCAATCAAAAGTTCAATGATGATGATACCTAATGAACCGGATAGAAAATCAGAGACTATCTCAGACTGTTTAGAAATTTCATAAGTATGTGTATTGTATTGAAATCGAAACAACAAAATTTTTAATCACTGGTCACTTTTATCAGAAAGAGCTCTCCTAATTTTAGCAAGAGATATAAGAGCTCTGTGATCACAATACCGTTTGACTAATCAAATTTTAACTCGTGAAATATGAACATGTACAGATTTTAACCACCTGCATTCAATCAGAAGTTTTCAATTTTGCCTTAATGCAATTAAATAGAAGAACTTCAGAAACGAGGTGCACATAATTTAAGCGGTTTCCGTGCGCAGGGAATTTATCCCTGTCAGAGACAGCGGGGCAAAATGAGACTTTCCAACGGAAGGTTTAGTTTGTGGACTTATTGCCTTAATCCTTTCATTTTCAGTGTCATTTTTCGAATTGTGATAAGAGTAGAGTGCACGGAATATAGGACTTTTGATGTGATACCTGATGGATCAGGAAGGATTGCTCAAGTTGTGGAAGTGGAGGCTGTCCCAACACCACAAGCTCAATTTGCGTCGAGAAGAGGTTCGTACTGTCCATTTATTTTAAAGAAAAATCTGGTATTGAAATATATTTATAAGTTTTCTGAAATAGACTTGAAATTTGATGTTGGTACAGGTTCTCTGGATATTCGTAGTCAGTACTGGAGTAGGACAAGGAGAGACCCAGAGTATCCAGAAGAATCTGATGGAGATGTTGTGGGCTTGACAGAGGAAGAAGCGGAACGGCGCCCATACGTACAAGTGGATCGAACTGGGAAAGAGCATACAGTCACCATTAATATGCCAAGAATGGAGGGAAGAAGTAGGAATCATTTAATTAAAAAATTTGTACTACAGCCCGTGATCCAGTATGTGGTACAGTATGATAAGGATTCCCAAATTGAGAATGGCGAGGAGGCCCAGGCTTCCACAAATTTTGAAGATTACGAGGGGTACCAAGGACAAGAGAAGATGGTTAAGAGTCATGGGAGGAGCGTTGACAGATTTTTTAACGACATCGATGCAAATTTTGAAAGTTACTGGGGAAATGATGGGAAAGGAGGTGAATATCAGGAAGGGAGTGATAGTGTGAGCGGTGGGTATCAAAATGGTGGAGGAGGTGATGAAAGCACGGATGGTGGAAATTCACAGGGTGGATATGACGGCGGTTATGATAATGGGGGAAATTTTGGTGCAAGCCAAAGTCAGTCAGGGTCACAGGGAGGAGGAGGGTACGACAATTCCGGAGCATCCCAAAGTGGTTTTGATGGTGGGAGTACCAGCTCTCAGGGTGGCTACAATAACGCAAATAATAATGGGAATGTAGGGGAGGGAATGCAAAGTAGTACAGCTTTCAATTCTGGAGGAAGTTCTGGTGGAGCGCAGTTCACTGGTTTTCATAGCAGTAGTGGTGGTCAGAATGAAAATGCAGTGGCACATAATTTTGGGTTTACCATTGAAGGAGGTGGTGGATACAGCTCGACAAATCAATTTCACCAGCCACCCGACGTAAATGCATTCGTTTCAAGTGGAGGTTATGGCGTTCCCCCACAGCCGTCGTCATCTATGACTTCATCAAACAACAATGCTGGAGTGGGTGTTCAAACTTCTGGATATAGTGGAGGAATGCAAGGTGGTATGAATTTGGCAAATGCTGCTCAAATAACGACTACTGGTGGAATGGGACAAATGTTCAATCCCATGCAGAATTTGGGTTATTCAGCCCCAATGAATGGACTAAGGAACTCGGCAGGAGTATCCAGTGCTCAAGCAGGAGGAAATGGTGTTAATACTGCGTCCTTTGGGTCCATGAACGGAGGGAATAGTAATATGATGGCGCCAACAAACCCAATTACTAGCGGAATGGGATCTGGAATGAATGTTGGAATGTCGCCAAGTACACCAACTACTTCCTTAAATTCACTGTACGGTGTTCCTGGTATGACTTCTGGAAAGCCTCTTGGTATAGAAATAGATGATGAATGCCATGAAAGCTGGTCCAGGTGCTATTGCATCTACAGCAAACTCTGTAATGGGGATGAACTTGGGACAAATGACTCCGGTTTCTATGCCCGGAGCAGTTGGAACCGGAATGATGAATGCTCCCCAGATTCAAAGCGCTCCGATGATGCCCGCTGGCAGTAATGCCTCAAGCCGTTGGTATGGGGTCTCCTCTAACACCGTTGGCTGCTTCAGCAATGGGTGGAACTGGAATGAGTGGAGTTACTTCTACTGGAGCCACTGCATCCCTTCCCATGGGAATGGCTCATATTGCGCCGGGACAAATGGGAACAACAGGAATTTCTGGAATGTCTAATGTAAATGGGATAAGCATGGGATTTGGAAACCCAGGCCCTATTGGAATGGTCAGTTCCACGATTACCAGTGGAGGAGGAATGACAATGGGTCAACAACCACCTACGTCTTACGGTGTTCCCAGTTCATCCGCGTCATCGTCTTCAAGTGGAAGCAATAATAACGGCGGGTATCTTGCTGAATCCTACGGTCCTCCTGCTAAGGAAAGTAGTCGAAAACCACCTAGTTCTATGTATGGTCCCCCCAAGGATTCTCCAGGAGGTTACGGAGGCGGTGGAGGCAGCACTGAAGATGATTCTGCTGACGACCCAATGCCACCTAGGGGACAAAGGGAAGAAGCCCAGCGGTGGAGGCAAATCAAAGGGGAGAGGAGGCAGAGGCGGGAAAAGTTTGCTCTCATCGTTGCCTCTTCCGAAAATTCCGCAAAGCATTGGAGGTCATCTGTCCTTCATGTTCTCCACCGGAGTTGGGAAGGGAAGAAGAAATCGAGGGGGTGGTATGACTGGGGGTGGTGGCGCCAAGCCCGGAGGGGAAAATTCCAAATCAGTCAGCAAAGAACAGGTATCAGATCATATTTTAAATATTCTGGGCTTGACTGTGCACCACCCTCTCCACAATAATGCTAGTCTTGCAAATAGTACTAACCCCATACTTCTGTGGGAGCAGAACGGTAATCGAACATCTCTTAATCACACCAGCAACCAGGAGGATATACTCGGAGACGTCGTCGACCTACTCCCCGTTGACGCTGACGTTTTAACGCCTAATCAAGCAGTAATTGATGATCTTCCGGAGATGGGCTCAAATATTACTGACATTTCCGTTCTAGACGGAGAGACAACCACAGCGAGACCCAAACCAGAAACTTTAAAGAAAGTTGAACCGGTACCAAAACCTTCAAACAAAATATTAATCGCTACTGTTCCACCTCCAACCAAGTCGTCCTTAATGCCCCGCCTTCCAAACTCAATTTTAATTGCAACAGTCCCGTCCTTCACGACAAGTGCCCCTCTCCCACCTCCTTCCTCATATTAAATCTGTACAAATTGCAACTCCCGAACCCACAATATTCACGTCCAAGCTCACCAGTTCACCCACACCTTCAAGCATTGCCATAATAACGACGACAACAACTCTTCCTTTAACCACCCCAGTCCCACTACAACACACGTCATCTAAATCCATTTTAAGTAGTACAACAATAGAGCCAAACGCCGAGCCCAAACCCATCTTCGACATCTTCTTCGACAACATCCCTTCCACCTTTAGTTACATCTTCCTCAACAGCACCTTCCCCACCAGTCGAAATCATGCCTCCCAACAAGACCCGATCTAGACAGGGAAAAAATCTCTCTCTACCCAATGTTCTCATAGCCACCCCGACATCACCGTCATCTACAGAAATAATTTTAACACCAATAACCCACCAGACCCAATCCTACTCCTTCCATATCAATAGAAATTGATCCCATCCAAGACTACATCAACCACAATCTTTGGAACAATGTGTTGACTGTCAATAACAATTCCCCAATATCGTATAACCCCAACCCCATCCACCGTCCCGTTACTAGACCTAATATTCAAGCATATTACGCTCAACATGATTTCCAACAAAATCCCGTAAAGATCGAGCAATTTGACCCTTGGATTTACGATGCGCTTCAAGCTGCATTTATGCCTCAATCCCACAACGACCTCCTTGAAGGACGTAAAAGAAAGCGGAGTCGCTTTCCAATAACCTACAGACATCCCTTTCCCTTCCCTCCACCAACATACCGTCATCGCTCATGGCTTAGAAGATTCTCCAACCTACTTTCCAAAAGGGTTGATGGCAACGACACTTCAATAAACAACGGAGGCTCATTGGCCGTCATCCCATCTGCAAGATTAAGTCTTCAAGAAATGAATGGTCAATCCGTCGGAAGGAAATCAGTATAATTACCAACTACCAACTAAGCAATATTTCAGTTTCCCTTTATTATAAGCAGTCACTTTAATAATTTTATGTTGATAAGAATATATTTTAAATTAATGAAAATCCAGCATCATTTACTGACACCTTTAAACTTTTACTTTTTAATAAGCTCAGAGGAGTCAGAGGTTTTTGTTCAATGCTATCAAGATGCATAACTAATATCTTTAAGGTATACTGTTGGTGTGTTTTTTGTTCTTGTTGAATATTCCGTTAGTACCTACATATATAGCCTTACTATTGTTGCTAAAAGTATGCTTTATCACATCACAGTTCATAATAGCATTAGTTTTAGCTTGTGTAATAATTAAGGTTGATTAGTGTAAATTACTTTAAAGAATTTTCTTCCTGCTGTTAATGAAATAAAATCTTATCAATATCGCATTGATTTCACTTTTCTCGCAATTACAAGCATCATTCATCCTCATCTCAAACTAAACGTTAGAGAAGTGCATATTATATATACAATGATTTATAACGCTACTTTAATTCCTTGTGCTGCGTTTGGTATGAGGTTCAGTTCAGAATTTGACCAAAAATCGTTCGTAGGCTTACAATTAGTTCCTAAATTGATGCTCGTTCTCATTCAATCTGAATCGAATAACATAACGATTGGACATGCATCTCATAAAAATCGTTATCAGATGAATCCACTAATTGAATAAATATTTTTACAACATTTAATTACATTTGCCTCTACAATTAGCTTGCATTTGAGTCGAAATGAGATTGAAATACGGAAGTACACTAAATGCACATCATGCATTAATTCTACCACCGCCTTTAGCAACAGTTATACCACGTGCTTGATACGAATACTTTAAGTATCTGTAATGGCACTACGCTATTTGCGATTAATTGTTCTTGTCCTTTTTGACATTACATAATAATGCTTCTTGAATACATTATTTATTTGTTTGTTTATTACCAACTATGAGTTGTGTGGCTGGGCTGGGACAGGAAATTACATTTTCTTTGTATGAACATTTAACATTCAAGAAGCATAAAAAGTGGTCTGCATTAGATCAGAATGACATGGTTGCTTATGCAAACGATTGGCAAGTGTCCTTAACAATGAACCAGACGTGGGAGACGCATTTTTCTGCTCTTCATGAATTTGCAGTTGGCGAACTTTTAATTGGCAAGATAATAGATAATTACTAGCATACAGTCTAGTCAAATGCTGCACGGATCACATTTTCTATCGAATAGTATTTTTGAACAGTTTCTATAAATTCTTTCAATTTGCGCGCTTTATTTATGATTCAATCCTGCCAGAAGTCGATCCAGAAAAATTTTAAAAGATAGGGCTCACGACTGTTGAAGTCATTTCGGAAAAATATATTTTTCATTCGTCGCCAACTAATTTCTGTTCAGACTTCTGTACATATTTTAACAAAGAAATCAAGATCTTCTCATTTTTATATCACTTAAAAAGTAAAGCAATTCAGCATTTCAAAGTTGTGCTGCATTGCAGTGCATAATGAAGTCATTGTAGTAGACTGCTTTTGCACTACATTGTATACAATCATTTCATTCAAAAGGGGAGAGTCAATCAGAAACTGGTCGCTCTTTAATTACACTCAAAGGGATTGGTGTGGCAATTCAAATCACTTTATCGTATTATAACCTTAACCATATCATATCAAAAAACAATCACTTCCTTCTTAACATCCTCATCCCTTGTCATCTGCAGCATCCGCTTATTCTCCTTCTTCCCGATCAAACCACTTCATCCCATAAAAGGAATTAATAACAACGAAAAATGCAAAACGCAATGCATGAAGACGGCAAGCGGAGGTTTGAACATTGCAAACCCAAACCGCAGAGAAGGAAAATAGGAAACGCATTAAAAAAATTGTCGTTTCATTTCGGTCGGTCAAGCCGAAGGGGGAAAAGAGAGAGTGCCTTCTGGGCTCACTGCATTTGCCAAACGCTTCATACAATCATTTTTGTTGTTGGCTATACATATGACGTTTCAGTTTCAGTGCCCAGGCTTCAGGCGATCATATCGAAATCAAAATGACAGCGATTTTTAGGCTTGAAAGGAAATTACACGCTTATACTCTCCAAAAACAAAGTAATGTGGATTGCTGGTTTTCGAAATCCCCAAGTGAAATAATATTTAAGATTCATGTTAGTGCAAACAAGCATTTTCCTTTTCCCAAATGATGACAAATGATAAAAAGGTGAGAAAAGCGTAACAGTTTCATTACGAGAAAAAATATTCTTCTCAATACAGTGGCAAAAGTAGGGATTTTCATGATTTCAATTTCACTTTCATGAAATAAAAAACCTAGAGCTGCTGTTGATCATTTTCAAGGGTATAATTAGCGGTCCTTATTTTTTAGGAAGTATTTTTTCGCAAGAATTGTGAAAAAATATTTGCATTAAAATGACGAGTTAAAATGGAAACGCAAGCGCCTTCAAGCTTTTATAGTGCGTTACACTCAAAATCATTAAAGAACATGAATGCATTTTGAAAACATCATCAGAGCATTCAGAAAAAATTAATGTGTTGCGTGTTATGCCGTGAGTTATGATGGTCAAGAAAACGACCAGTCATCACATCCTGATTGATGCATAATATGAATAATGATCATTTCAGTCAGTGTGATGGGGTAAAGTGAGATATGTTGCATTCCTTTGCTTCTTCTTCTTTATCGTCACTGGTGCGGTTTCCTCTTTTCCTTCATGCTTCGCCCTCGTCAAGGGAGATCGTTGACTTAAATCAAATGAATGATCAATGATTTTTGCATCCCTTTGAAAGACTTCTAAGTTCGCCGACCAGAGACTACGATGACGATTAGAAATGCTGTCATGTAATGATGTTATGTTACCGTACTGTATGCATACCTAATGTGCTTCATCAATTCGAGTTCAATTTGCACTTCATTTTCAGTGTCCCCACTCCTAATGCGTATAGGCATTGGGGAAGGATCAATAATCATCATTATCAAATCAGCCTATGTAATGTACTAAAATAATATATAATGCTAATGCGCAAAGACAACAAAAAAACTTTCTAATGTGGGATTTTTCTAGCGTTGTTGTGGTGTCTATTCGGCTTGGGTAGTTATCACCTCCAAAAAATTCACAAATACAGCTATAGCAATTCTGTCTTTAATGATCCCAACACAGCGCAATGACATTCCTCCTCTCGTCTTCTCTTCTAAATTTAGCCCTTCTCACAAAAGTAGTATATACTAGGACTCGCGAAAATATCGTATAATCTGCAATTTGCAATAAACACACATTTAAAATGAAAGTGGTGGATTTGATTGGAATGCGTATCCGTGTCGTCGATGTCGTTGTTGCGTTTTACATGGACACCACTACCCCATATCAACAATCCACTGATTGTGATTATGAGCTTTGAGAAGAATTAAAATATTGTCCTTACAAGTATTATTGTTGGCGTATCTCTTCTCTGCTTATGTAATGCGGCTAACACGATTGTGATTACCCCTTATCATCTCAAAGACTTTTCATTGTAACCGTCACCAAGTAACGACTGTGTGATCAAGCAGGTACGGTGGTGGTGGGGAGATTTCCCAATGCTAAGCTTCTCAGCTCGTAAAATATCACCGTTTTGCGACCAGACTATCCTTTAAACGAATCCATTATGGGATTATTATGGCTTTGGTATTGGTACGCACCACACTGCGTATGATATGATATGATAATGATAAGTACCGCATCATTCTGGTCTTTTACATGCCTTTATATAACGAACAATTTATCGAGTCGAGTTACTTACATGATGGGCAATAGTTTTGCGCAGAGAGAACCATTATTTTTGCGTGGATAAATTCTTGACATAAGCGTTATAAGTATTGAAGGGAGATACAGGTGCGAATTGAGACGTTTTTCTGTTCAATGTGAGAATGGAATGAGTGATTTTTCACATTCACAAACGATAGAATATGATTATGATATGAATATGAAAATAGCTAGGAGCAGCAGCGATGTAAAAAATCCCTTTCATAAAAATATTTGAGCATAATTATTATGAAGCACATTGACTAAGGCATTCACAGCGTACACTCCTTAAGGACCCTCCAAATTGAGGTATGCCATCGTGGGGGACTTCGTGCGTATTAAGATTTTTTAGTAGATTTTGCGATGACGGGGTATACCTAAACATGTGCGTCTGTCCTGACCTACTAATTTCCCTTTTTCTTCATTCCTTGCCAAGCTCAGCTGCGGCGATGAGGTACCCTCCCCAAATTATATGAAAATTTTGATTTTCATCGTGACTCAAAAAATGTGCCTCATTTTCCTTTCTTGGTCAATAAAACAGTCTCATTTGCAATTTTAAAGAGGAGGAGTGCGTCCTTTTTTATTATTATTTATTTTCATATTATTCCATTTTGTTCGCAATGTCAGAAAGTGATATTGAGAAAACAAAGGAGTTCTGGGATAGTATTTGGTTCTCATGAGTGGAGGTAAAGGCGAACAAAAAAATTGAGCCATTGGAATAAAGTTTGCAGCTTCACCTTCTGAAACCATTTTCGGAAGGATGCCAGCAATTGTAGCGTTTGGCCGAAGATGGGTGGTTGGATCGGACGATTTTGTTTTCCCCGCAGTGATCGACCTTACGGTGAAAACATGCTGGCTTATCGGTGCGCTCGTGGTATTTTTGAGAAACGATCCCAATTTCGGATGCCCAGACGGGGACCACTTCAAAATCTATTTATATGGATTATTGGCAATGCTCCTCATGCTGGTGTTGACGGACGCACTGGTTGTCAAAAATAGCATGGCCGGAGGGATTCTGGATGAAGAAGCAAGGGTCAGAGTGGTTCCATTCATTTATATTCGATGCTTTTTTGAACTCCTTGATATCTTCTGGAACATACTGGGGACGGCTTGGGCGTATGGAGATCCCTTCATGTTGGGGTGTCCAGAAGAACCGGAAGCTCTATCCTTCATGAAGCGTAATATTATTTTTAAAACGATATTTTGATCTCTTTAAGGATTTTTTTTGTGAAGCATTTGTAATTAATTGTTTTTAATTAGGTTTCACGGTTTGCAATTGGATATCCATTGTTATCATGTTTCTCTTCTTTGTTGCTCTCTGGGACCCCCTCGGATACGACGTAAATTCCGAGGAAGAAAAGAAAATGAGAAATGATCCTTTTATAGAAGTTCATGGCATTATAAATACGAAGGACTCTCAGACGCCGTCTCATGCACACTCGGAGAGGGCTCAGTATTGGACAGCAAAACTAAAAAAACTTACATGTTTCTGCTGCAATCCTACCAAGGACGACTCTGTGCACGGGGCCTTTGAAGAGGCGGGACGAATTTTAAGTTACATGTTCAAAGATTCGAACTACGTTACAACGGATGTCCTCGCAGGTCTTCTTGCTCTCTACGTCAGAACACAAAACGAGGAGGAGGCTAGAAGAGAAGCCATAAGAAAGCGAAATAGCATTTCTGTCACTGGACAAATCCCAGGTGAACCTGGTGGTCTTGGAACTTGTGTCTGCAGGAACAATAATAACCTTCTGTACCCTATTGCGCCCATAACTGTTCAACCGAAATTTAATAATCAAGAGTCACCCGAAGTGCTAGCTTCAAAGGAGGAGATAGTTTTGTTGGATCATTATCTTCGTTTCATTCATGGCTGTTATGGATGGAAAACGTTTCTCATAAAAAATCTTAAAAAGCAAGGCATACCCCGGTTGTGGAGCAGTGCTCAGTGTTGTTCCTGCTTCAGGTCAGGTTTAGGCGAAGGTGTGAAAATAAAAGGTGATAATTGTTGTCTCTGTGCTACTGCTGCACTTCATCAAACAGCCAGGGTGGATCCAAAGGATATCGTGTACATTTGCTTCGAAAACACCTACTTCCAGCCACCCTTTTATGTTGCCGTGGACCACAGTACAAAGTCTTTCGTTGTGGCCATAAGGGGCACCCTAAGTCCCAAAGATATGCTAACAAACTTTGCTGCGTGGCCAATGGCACTGGAAATTCCTGGATTACCCCTAAACTTCAAAGCCCATCATGGAATGATGATAGCCGCTAGAAATGTGAAGGCAAAGCTGGAAAAGGACAAAGTTTTAGAGAGGCTGCAAGACCAGTATCCAGACTATCGGTTGGTGCTTTTAGGACAAAGTTCTGGAGGAGGTGTCGCCACAATCCTTGGGATGTTCTTGTATTATACCTACCCAAGCCTTCACGTGTATTGCTATTCTCCGCCTGGAAACGTACTGAATAAAGCAGCGGCGGAATTCTCACAAAGCTTTGTGAATACCGTTACGTACGGGGATGATATAGTTGCTCGAATGAGTATTCAGTCGATAATAAATTTTAAAAAGAAATTAAATTTAGCAATTCAGTCGTGTCAAACGCCAAAGTATAGGTTAATGTTAGGATACATCAGACTCTTTCAAAAGACAAAGCCATTACCAAAGTTTGAATACTTTGACCAAGTCCCCGAAGTCATCGTTGTGGCAGAAGATGAGCACAACGAATTCAAAGAAAATGCCAGTATCATAAGTGGGAGGGTATGTACTCCCTCCAATGGGCAGCATAGAAATGGGAAGAGCCAGTACGATCACAATCCATTCTACACGCCCATGTTTCTACCTGGCAAAATTTTACATGTGACCCAGCGGGAAAGGTGACGCATTCGTATGCATTTATTAAGAATCTGTAAAATTATCTTAAGCAATATAACCAATCCTTCCAATTTTGACATTTATTTAGCTGGTTGGAGCAGCCTGAAGCTGGTCCGAGATGGCAGTTGAGATGGGCAGACAAGAAGGAATTTCATGAAATTTTTGTTTCGCCAAGAATGATTGCCGACCATTGGTACCACAGGATGGAGAAGGGCCTTCATGAGTTCGTTATTGCTCGTTGTAGGGATGCGTTTAATGCATTACACCATTCAAATTCAAACCGAGAGGTAGTAGCAAGAAACCAATCTGAAGACTTGTCGTAGAAAGCGAAGAGTGGAGATGCGACATAAATACCAATGTTCATTTTTTTATTGGAACGTGTCTGTGTTCTTTCGATGCAGATAATTAAGCAAGAAAATAATGTTGACAATAATAATATTACATAATTAATTTACCTTGTTAATATTTCAAATCCATTTATAAATGTTACAGACAAAATACTGTCAATTATAAAATTTGATAACTTTAGGCTTATTGTAGGAATGGTACGGCTATACTTTACCTCTGAAATCGCAAATACATATATATATTTGGATTCGCATGATTTGAAAACCTGATTTCGAGGTCAGTTGGACCGACGAGTTAAAAATAAACATCTTAAAAACTATAATTAAATTGGGGTATTTCCTTTTTGCTTCCACAGAGAATTTCGAATTATGCTGTTGCAGTATATGTCAATTTACTAACTTAAGTACGGCTTTTCATTTATCCAGCACCGCTTCCAAGGAACATTATAATTATTACAATAACGAAATAAATACCCTTAGTTTGACTCTGTGGGGTTTACTGAAAGCCAATGAAAGATTCTATTATTACAAAGTATCCACATAAAAGTTTTAAATAATGATTTTCAGAAAAATATACGCTTCGTATTGTGCATGCTTAATAGAGGAAAACCACAGTTTTGCATTAATAATGACAGCTTTTAGGGAGGAATGTGATTGATTTAGCATGGTCGTACATATTTATTTGATCGATACTTTCAAAGTATGAATGAACTGGACTCATTTTATTTTTTATTTCTGTTTCAGAGATGTAGTTTTACGTGAAATGGAGCCGATTATTTTTTAAACAATTTTCATGAACGTAACTGGACCTGTGACGCAACAATTGCAAAATTTCGAAAAAATATATGCTGATTTGCTATATGAGAGGGGAGATAAGTAAATATTTATGTATTTGTGAATGCATATATCATACTCATAAGATCGTGTGGTATTGGACCTGGGCCCAGCTACTTGGATCGCTACTAAACTTATTGTTAATGGGGTACTTATGGAATTATCGTTCTGAATGTGTATAATAACAATATGCCAATATCATTCATAAGTCACGGATTTAACAAAATAAATAAATTACCACAAATAATCAGTAATTTTCAAGCATAATTGTACATTAAAGAAGAAATGTTAGCTGAGGTTGAGGTCCAAAGCTAACAAAACGTTGAGGTAGGGGAACAATCTAAATCCTCTAATCGGACGGTTTCTTTTTCATTTTTGAGTAATTTTCCATGAGAAAAATGTTTACGTATATTTAACAACGAATACGACATACCCATTAAAATATTTCGCCACTTTAATCGCAAATATTTTTTTAAACAGATTTCCATCCTGGAAATTATCATGCTTATTATCAGCTTATTGAGAACATTTTCGAGGAAGATTGCTTCAAGACACCACCGCCGAGTTATCCATCAATCATTCTGATTCACATCCATCACCAGTGGAGGAAGTACTCCAAAAACTGGACTGATTTTTGTGGAAGTAATTCACATTTTGTTGAATATAAATATGTAATTCATATGAGGAAATCGGAAAACATTAGAGATTTTCTCTAGCCAAAAGCAGTAACTGCATTATGCCAGACGCAAGTTTACAAACAAAAGATAAAACAAATGAGAAGCCGGATAATAAAGAGTACAAGGAAAACTAGATTTTCATTACTATTACTTCCAATATAAATATGCAGAAAATAATATGGAGGTAACTTGATGGAAAAAATGCATGAGAAAAAAATGGAATTATTTATTCAAGAGAAACAGACAAAGTCATCATAACTTCATTCATGTCAAGTGCTACTACTTGCCACTGCAAAATTTGTGATGCATTGAAATGCACGAATGAGACGAGGAGAGCATGATGGATTTCATGCGAGTGATTAAACAACGCCTGATAGGATGTAGAGGTGACATTGACAAGAGCATTATTGTCACATCCTGAGCTACTGTAGGTTATTCATCAATTTGTGATGTGCTTCTCCAACTTCCGGTTTTCTGATAAGGTAACAAAAATAAGATGTTATGTAGTCTGGTAAGAAGGATATGGGTACTATCTCTTCGTCAATCAAGGCTATTTATCATACAATCATAATAAAAAAGCGGATTGCTTGTAAAAATCTGGACAAACTCCGACAACATGACCATGACTCATGACTAATGAAGATGTCTGTTTACACAATGTTCAAATTGAAGATGAAGAAATCAAATATTTTTTTGTTCAAATCATCCATGAAATTAAACCTTTTGATCTTATCATCCGTGTAATACTGAACAAAACCGAACCCTGTTCCACATCCATTACTAAGCACTTGCGTCACTTCACATCATTTGCAGAAATTGCAATTGTTTTTGTAATAAAACAAAACTAAAAAACTGATTAACCGCTAGTTTATATCACACGAAACAAACAACAAACAAAAAATGGCTTAATAATATGAAAAGTTATTAGTATGTACCTAGTCATTTTTTTGTTTTTGCAGTTGGTTTTAAGACTACATCGTAAAAAATTGTTCTCTCAAAAAACCACTGTTTTTATACTCTTGACGCATTTCGAGGAAAAATAGACTATGCAAAAGTCAAGGTAGGACGAATGATGACAGGAGACAAGCTAAGAAAAATAAAAATCATTCGATTGCATTTAAATCTAGCATAGAAACTAATGCAAGTACAACTCCAACACTACATCCAACAAAACGTTACAGAATTTCAGAACAGAACTTGCAAAGCTGAACCATTCATAAGGATTCCTGATTCCTAAGCATTCGCATCAAACAGTTAATGACACATGATTCCTTCGTCCTCCAAACCCAAGCGAATAAGAATCATAAATGGTCTATCATCTCAACAAGTTTTTACTTCCTTTTTCCACAAAATGTTCAATGTTCTCTCACAAATTGCTGAAAGGATATAGTGGAAATGTTCTTACAGCAAAAATAAAAATCCAAATTCTCGTAATTAACCAAATTTCTGCAAATCTGGAAGAAGAATCTTTTGTTTGGGTATGTGCCAAAATATGGATAAAATGGGATTTTCAAGGTGGAACATTACTGCATGACTTCCAAATAATCACAAGCAACGCTTACCTCCCTCCACCCATGACTTCTTCAATTTATGGCTTTTGATAAACCATCAGGTTTATTTTATCCTGAAAGTGAATGCTAGCTGGTTTGGTTAATTTTTGAACGGCCCATCCATTTAAAATCCAGTTTAATGTGAACGACAATTTTTAATTCCAAGAAAATACGGTACCAAATAACGAGTCTACATGCATGCTGGAGTTAAGAAGGTTTCTGAAGCAGTAAGTTTTTACAAGATTTGATCGCGTGAAGCCGAAGCCCAGGTTTGTTTTCATATCACATAAGTGAAGCAATCTTTGCTAAAACTACAAAAAATGCATGCGTTAGTGATGCTACAGTAAACCCTACTTTGCAACGCAGTCAATTGATTAGCACCTGCGAAAATCAAAGAACATTGTAATAAAATGAAATCTCAAACTATGCAGATATAAATAATAAGATGGATACCTACTTTGCCTGATTCTGTTCGGTCCGTCCGCTACAAGCTACAAGCACTATCTTATTTGTCTTAATAATGGAATTTTATTTAGCACTTTTTCGAAGCTCCCTGTGCTGTAGTCATCTGCCATTATGATTTTGGCGAGTTGAATCCAATCCTTGATACGAATTACGAAGCATGTCTATTTTTTTTTGCAGTCCTAGTCTTGTCTTCTTCTCACGTTAAATCTAGACACAAAGCCAGCGTTTTTTTACGCTTCTGCACTCTCTAGCCTAGCACGAAGCTTAACATGTTATTTCACTTTGTCAGCACTACTATAATATATTATGTATATTATGATGAATAAGCCAAAGGAATGCATAACTGCAGGTACCCATTGATTTTGATTACTAACTACAACTAAAGATGAGGGAGGCCTCATCACTGTGTAAAGAGCCATGATATACAATTTTTAATCTAATGCATAAAGCGATGCGAAACGGTATATTTTTTCGGCAACACATTTATCTGTACAACACAACGACAGAGCTAGTGTGGAAAGGTACCAAGTACCAGTTTTTTTAGCAAAGTCCGACAAAAAAATTATAGTACATATTCTTTCAGGTTTTCCACCATCGTCATCATCTCAGGTTTTGCATTATACTTACTCTGAAATTAAGAGAGTAAAAAAATATCATTTCTTACTCCTTACCTGTAATCAAATCCTATCCCTCTGGTCGATTCTCCGTAATTTTCGCAATTTAGCATTGTTTTCTGAGTGAAGATTTGCATGCATGACGAGAAATAGGATGATTGCGGGTCCAACATCTTCGTGCTGTTTCGTTTCCTCATATTTTTGCAAAGCTATACACCAGGCAGTTAGGATATAAAAAATGTGACTGAAAAGATGAAATCGAGTTTTTAGTCAGGGGAAAAAAGCGAATGGACTACCATTGTTTCGAGTCAGTTCGGATTCGGACTTTGATCTGATCTGATTACCCCTCAAGACATGCACAGTGCAGTTCAGTGAAGTTTGTTTTTATGCAGATCGTAAACTACCGTGAGTATATGCATCGCAATTTTGGTATTTGGTGACAATTGGTAGGAGTGCAGACGGGACTTCTCGCACGCGAATTCATTTTACCAAGGAAAAGGTAAGCAACTCAAGCATTCAATTCCTTCCTCTGTAATGTCATTTTTTGCTTTGAAGGTGTACTAGCCCTTTTGAGTGCCTTGGTATGCTGAAGTTCACGCGTTGAAGTTCAAAGCGTTTGCGAATATCGCTAATGTGATGTCTTGTAAAAGGTACTCATCGTGTTACTGGATTTGGATGATAAAAAAGGGACATGTGATGCAATAAGTAAATGAGAATAGAATGTTAGAATATAGAACATGTGCAAAAGCGCGTAATAGTTTAGTGATTGGGCATTAGCTATACAATCGCAATCTTATAGTCATTGTTAGGACAATTGACCTTCTTTGTCTTCAAAGTAGGAGGCAAAGGAGACCCACTATTTTTGGATTGGTGACCAGCATAAAAAGTGAATATCTTAGGAACCTATAATATTAAGTATTTTGCTAAAATTTTCAAGGCGAAGGTTCCACACGATGAGAATCGTTATTTTTTAAATACATTTCTTGAAATTGGCTTTTTTATGTAATGTACTTCGTAATGAACTCATGGCCTGGACTTATCAGGTAAATGCACAATTTCGTCAGAAATGCAGTTGAGTGCGGTGGTGCATGTGCTCAAATAATTAGTAATTTATCAATTTTTGTTTTGTTCGCGCTTTTGTCAAGTTTGTAAACAACATAAGCGTCTACACATCATAATTCATATTGACTTTTCAGGGCCCGTTTGCGTAAGTGCCCATGAGTTTTTTTGTTACGGTACTTGGCAAATTGGAACCTGTTTTTTCTCACTTTAAAGACGAAGGCCCGTCAATTGAACATTTTTTCGTCAGAATGATACCGTTATCATTATACATACTCAGAAGCATTACATGGACTTGCGTACTACGGGCAAAATGTTTATAATGAACCTTAATCTTTCATATTTGAGGAGAAAAATCATTATCCTTATTATTTGGATTTCAACCGTATTGTGGTCGTAGTTGGATACAAGTAGTGAAATAGCTCATTCACGTTCAAAAATGTGGTTTTTAGATTGCTCAGCATGCATAATATATATATATATATATTTTTAAACCCCTACTTAAATTTTAGCTTAAAAAATTTGGAGAGAAGGATTGTATTGGTCATCTTGCGTGACAGAAACGAAAATGGTGAATTTGAACAAAGAAACTTGAGTGCTGGGATTTATTTCCCTTTTATAGTAAAGCGTGTGAGACATGCTCCATTCTTATCTTCTTTCGTGTAGAATTTTTCTAGTACCAATCAGGCACATTAATATCTGTTCTTTATGATTAAAGCAATTCAAACGTACTTTTTAATTACACATTCGCTGATTCGCTGCGACTATGAAGTAACAATTTTTAAAATTTAAAGAATTGTACTTAAGCTAGATTACGAGAATCCACAGAATAATACGTCAAAATGAAAATAATTTAATTTTAAAAGAACAAATAGATTAATTGCACAACATTCTGTTTATTTTGTAATGACGAGTGATCGAGCTCACGTGATACTACCTGACCGACCACCTTTCCTTGAACTTGTCGTTCGGTACAAACTTTTGTAGTTATTTTACCTGACGAGTACCGCTAAACTCTTTGGAGTGAATTACCTGTTGAAATGCTTGAGCAAGCAGACGCTCCTCATCACAGACTTAATCTATTTTAGTATATCGACCGGGTGAACAAGTCCCTTGAGACGTATGCATATCCTTGAAGAAAGGTAAAAGGGAGATGCACTGTACCCTTTGTCAAGTGACAAGTGCTTCTTAAACAAAGCAATTCATTCTTTGACTAACCTGGTTTAGGTTGGAGATGCTGTCCTAATTTTGTGCATGCTTTGCTGGTCTCCATCATTTATGCTATGTAGCTATTTTAGGACTTGAAAATACAAATAATGAAATGATTCATTGGATAATCCATGCAAACGCTCGTTCCCTAATATAATATTCACAGTTACGAAATCGAAGCATAAAATAGAAAATATACGACAGAATGAAACGTACACCATTATGTGTAGGTAATTTCGATTGTCGTGACAAGACCAGTCCACTCATTATTGCAGAGATGCTGTTATTTTGATCATGAATATTAAATGAAATGCAAACTTACCAGTTTATTACACTGTTACTCAAGCCAAGCCTGAGCACGAAACGATGCCAAACTATGTAGTGGTCCTCACTCTTCCCTTCAATTCTACCATTTTTGAGGTCTCCGTTTGAGAAGATCCATATAATTTTTTTGGATACTTAGGTATATAGATACTATACGTGTATGAATGAAAGTTATTCTGTGCACGTATTACTCCCACTATCGTCGACATCACCTGCATTACAACGCAACTCCAAAAACTAAAAATCCCTCTGATGAATTCCCAATTGTAAGGTGCTTATGCCAAAGAAAAAGTAAAAGTGACACTGGCTGACCAACATAACTAACATCCTCCTGACTCGCTCGCTCGAATGCATATTAGCGGTCCTTATGTGTCAGGACAAAATGGAATGCCTTAGAGCTAGCTAACCCCTAATTTTCGTTTTTTTTTTTGCTTGGTACAAATGCCTCATGTAGTAATATGGGCTACCTAAAAACAAGGAACAAGATGACCTTCCCCATTTCTAATGAATTGTGTAATGGAAACACAGGATGGAAGTTGTGGTGATGATGACGGTGGTGATGGAAAGTAAAGAGTTTTTGCAGTTCATACTGCGGCGGTCCACACATCCGCTTCTTGTTTCACGAATAAAAGAAATAGAGAATGGGTTGGATCGGTCCTGCGTATGTATATCTTTTCAAATTGATTTGACAAATGGCTCGTTCTTTATACAAGTTGCATGTTTAAAACTAAATGCATGATTCCTAAGGAGAGAGTTTGCCCATACGTCTTTGTTCGCGAATCAGTTGATCACTGGAGGTCCTTGTGTCAACTTTATCCAAAACTTCATCTGACGTACGTTTCCAGTTTCCACGTACAAACTCAAATCATAATTCAGAAGAGGTCTTACCACTGAACCACGTGAGTTTTGTGATATCCGTACAAAAATGTGGATGTTGTTGTGTATGCCTCTTTGCTGAAGCGTTCTCATGGACAAGGTCTGTCCTACGATAACTTCTTGATAACTTTAACCTAGAAATTATCATTAATCAGCAATTAATATGGCTTAATACTTCGCCTGGAAGGAATACGTTTTTAATATTATAGCGCTATTATATAGAAGACAAGTTGCAAAAAAAATGAGATTGTGCAAAACTCAAAAATGTATTACACCTCACAACGAGCCCATCTAGTGCAACCTTGTTTATGATTGAAAAGATATGCAGTGAAAAAATGAAGATTCGATTCATTTGCTTCGCAATTACTGTTAAAGCCAAGTTGATTATGTTAACCGAAACAAAAAAAAAATCTTTATTGAGCAAACTTACCATCCACTAAATTGCTGCGATCTTGCAAATAAAGAACAGACAATGTTACATATTGTGTGGGTTGTGGGTTTATCATTTCTTTAAGGACAAAAAATTTACTTTTTTTTTGTCTTGCACGGTCTGGTCTGATCATCATATTATTTTATTCGTGTTTGAAGTAGATGTAATCTTACAAGTTGCATACAAATTTTTTATGATTTGTAGGCGAAAAAAATATTTTCTTGCAAAATCTTCATGTTTTGTCGACAATAATGATAGTGCCACGATGTGTTCACTCGACTTTATCCAAAGAGATAATTAACTTTTAGGCTTTGCCAGAAGTTTGCGTAGAGGAAAATTTGATCTAGTACACTTGACTTAGGTATGCTATTTGATGCATGCGACTACGTTTTTGCATATAATTATTGATATTTCTAGTTTATGTTCAAGTCCAAGCCTTAACAGATCCATTGGCATCTTCTTAGGTAAATGTTATCATGAGTGATTCAATGACAAGAAATGTTAATGTTATTGAGTTAGCACTGACCTTTTTCGCATGCATAACATCGCATTTGCTCAAGACTCATTTGAGTTTTAAGCTTAGAGATTGGCAAAAAAAAAAATCTCGAAGTTAGTCCAGAGATGTTTGTTTTAATACTAAATACAACTAAACGAATGTGATTTTTAAAGGTTTAATACGACCATGTTGATTGCATAAACTTTGCAAAGCGCGTGATGACAAGGGAGGGTCATAAGATTTACTTGTCAGTATTAATTAAGTATAAATCTTAGATGAGATCGCGTTCTTTAATTTAAATTGGGATCATACGAAATCTTTCTGGGTCATTAACGCACAAAATTTCAATGATTTCTTGTTTTATAAATTTCAGGTTTGTCTTTGCAAATCCTACCCTGGACCGAGACATACATTTTCAGAAGTTATGAACATTTAAATTACTGAATGTAAGCATGGAACGGTTTCGACTGCCATGTTACCATTCCAAGCAGCAGGAAAAAAGAATTTCTAATCGGATGCATCTTTTACCATTTAGTTTATAGTTTTTTGGTGATTAAGTGAAATAGAAAAGTGATTTCGCAATTTTTAAAAGGACCTTAAAATTTTAAAGAGTTACATTAATACTCGAATGTGAAGCACTTAATATGCCTGCTTTACAAGCATTCGGAAGACGTTGGCACGTTGGGGCAGATGATTTCGTACTTCCCGGAATCTGCGACCTCATTATACGGATCTCATGGTGAGTAAGCCTGCTTTTCCTCATAATTGACCCTTTTGACCTCTCGTGTAATAATGATTGTTAATTTTTGTACAAATTATTTGCCACGAGCACGATGAATACTCAAGTAGTAAATCAGGGGCAAAATGAAAACAATACATACCTTTACTTATTTACTTTTAATGAAAAGCGTTCTACCTTCTGATGTACATAGCCTTACTGTTCAAGAGAACAAAAACCTGCAAAAAGCTGTCAAACAAGTTGGACAAAGTAAAAGAATTCGATTGCAAGAATGCATTTTCGATAACGTTGATAATCAGAAGGTCCCATACTTATGTATCTCTATTTGGCCGTGACACGAAGCAGAATAGAATAGAAGTGAGCGGTTCTAAAAAATAAAATATCACATTTGATTTGCTCTGGTTTAAAAAGTGCCTATCATTACATACAATAAAAATTGAATTTACGTCAAAAAAATCCCGACAATTTTATTAAACCGGTTCAAAGCTAAACTTACGTCAGAGTAATCATAGACTAAATGTAGACTTACAAGCATTTTAATTTGAAAGCAACTTGTGGCAATTGTTCATGGAATTCATGATTGAAGTAGAATACTTAAAACTTTATTCGAATGATCTCTAGCTTTCGGTTATGATTTATGATCGGTTATGAAGGCAAACTTATTTGAAAATCCGAGAGGTTTCGTTCTATTAAATGCGAATAATTTACTCTAATGAATTTGATTGTATATTGTACTTCAATAGGTTTATCGCTACAGCGGTGGTCTATTGGCAAAACAGTGATTATTTTGACCATGCCGTACCATCGCCAAACGAATGTTCCGGAGGTGTGTACGTCAAGTACTTCCTCTACGGAATATTTGCAACTCTCCAGCTCATTATTTTCTCAGACATTGCGTTGGTTCATAACAGCAAAGCAGGCTCGGTTATGGATACCGCGGCTAGGAAATACGTGCCATTATGCCTTTATATCAGGTAAGATAACGAAATGAACGTCAGTATTAATTAACTTACTTATTCAACAGTTTTTTAAAAACCTATTATTGCTTTGAATTATCCCTTCCATTGCATGACTCATTTCAAAATAGATTTTTTGCACGCGATTAAGATTAAGATGAGCTACCTAACTAAGGAAGATGTTATTAGATTCAGATGCTTTCGTCACTATTTTATTCGCAAATACCTCAACGAATAATTAATCTCAACTAAGATTCAGTGAACAATAAAGCATTTATCATAAAAGTAAACAAAAAAAGTAGGATTTTAAATGTTCCGATGTTTTTAAAGACGTCTCTTGGGAGTTTTACGTTAATATTTCCCACACGTGCGTATGTATTTACCGTCCAGTCACTTAATAACGTTTCCTTCCCTAATAACAATTAACTACTACGAGTTGTTTACATAATCTATGCACGTAATCCAGTGAATGACTTTAGTCTGCCTGGAAGACCCGTGAGAAAAGTAGGGCACTAGATAGGATAGGATAGGATAGATGTTGGAAAAATTCCCAGATTTTTTTTCGATAACGCTTTGACAGAGTGAAACGGAACGTTACATTGTTTTTAAAGGCAAAATATTGTTTTTGTAAATTTTTGATTAGGTAGATAGGTACCTGTTCCGGTTGAACAAAATGTCTCAAGATAAATACTTTTAAATTTTGCGAAAAGTAATTACATGAGCTCTATGATTATCATTCGACTCTCTGTGGATCACATAGGAAGCTAAATGACTTGGTTGTTTGTTTTTTCGCACGTAGAACTCTACTGTTTATCTCAGAGCTAGCTTTGAATATCATCGGTACCTATGGGTTTTCCCAGGGTTTTTTGACATGTCCGGAGGCGCCAGGGGTAGAAAACCTCATACAAGGTAAACAATTAAAAAATAATGCGATGGATAAAAATAGGAGATTAATGCACAGAGAAATAATCTTTACGATATGAATTTTTTTTAAAATAATTCCCAGGTTTACTAATTTGCACATGGCTCCTTGTGGCGTTTACATTCCTGTTTTTTGTCTTCATGTTCGACGCGCTTGGTAAAAATAATATATCTTTACAATTTTTAATGCTTCTTAAATTTTGCTTAAACTATCAGCATTTAATATCAATTTATTATTCAGGTTCTCATCATTATGAATTGGGCGATAATGTCGTATCAGATCCCAAACTTGCGAAGTGCTGGAATCTTCGCTGGAGATTCCTTTGTCTTTATTGGTGGACAAAGAACAAAGACATTCGTACAGCGTTCCGTGAAATGGGAAGTAAGAAGGAAATTAAATTAATATGATACAAACCTCTTATCTATGACTTTGTTTTTGTTCTGTTCTGACGAATCGTCTCTTCTTCTGGCTTACAGCTTATCTGGCAGCAGCTTTTGAGTCTTCCGACATAGTGTTTTCTGACCTAATGGCAGGCGCTTTTTTGCTTTATCTAAAGCACCGGGAAATAAAGAAGAGTAAGCTCCATTCAATATCCATCTGCAGCCGCGAGACAGCCTCAACGCCAGTAAGCGACTCCGATTCCTCATCTATTGACAAATGTCCATCAGAGGTCAGCTATGACGTTGTTGAATGGCCAAAAACCGAAGAATGGAACAATCTCGCGATGATTCTTCACTATTATCAATATGCAGTGGCTTGTTACTCTTGGGGAGTTATACTTTGTACTTCCAAGAATCCTCTGTGTGCCTTATGGAAAGACATGTTTTGTTGTGGATGCATACGCAAAAACCCTTCTCCATTTCAAATTGAGGGTGACAACTGCTGCTTCCTTCACTCCGGTTCTGCAGCCGACGCCATACGCATTGAGAACTCGGAACTAGTCTACTGTTCATTTGATGATAAAGTCTATAAAACACCATTCCTCGTGGCCCTGGACCATGGACAAAAATCCATAGTTGTCGCAATTAGAGGGACCATGTCAAGAGCTGATGTGGTTACTGACATTTACGTACGACCGGCGTCACTCGGGAAATATGGATATCCCGAGTCCTTTAGAGCTCACCAGGGAATGTTGATGAATGCTGAGAGCGTCCATCGAAGACTGAAGGAGCTTGAGTTGATTTCTAGACTGATTGGAAATTATCCAGGATACAAAATAGTCACGACTGGCACAAGTCTCGGGTCAGCCTCAGCCACCCTACTTTGTTTCATTTTAAGAAAAGAGTTTCCCAAAGTGGATTGCCGATGTTTTGCATACTCGCCTTCTGGAGCTTTATTGAACATTGAGGCATCCAAATATTCCGAGAGCTTCGTCACTGCTGTCATTTACGGAGATGATTTTGTAGCAAGACTAGCAGTTAAAAGTGTAGAGAGATTAAAGTACGATATTGTTTCAATTTTGAAAGAGTGTCAAACTCCAAAATACCAAATTCTACTTGGTGGATTGTGGGGACTTTGTGGTGGCCGTCCAAAGGTCACCTTCAGTCCAGATATAGACTCGATTAGGAAAGAGAGTCGTCAAGAATTGATCTCATNCTAGCAGTTAAAAGTGTAGAGAGATTAAAGTACGATATTGTTTCAATTTTGAAAGAGTGTCAAACTCCAAAATACCAAATTCTACTTGGTGGATTGTGGGGACTTTGTGGTGGCCGTCCAAAGGTCACCTTCAGTCCAGATATAGACTCGATTAGGAAAGAGAGTCGTCAAGAATTGATCTCATACTACGGTTTTGACTTTGCTCAAATTAATGTCGCCCCAATGGAGGCGGATAGAGTTCCCTTCTACTTGCATCGTTCTACAAGTGAACATAAAAATGATATGAAGCAAGCTTTAAAAGAGCACAATAATAAATTAAACAAAGCTAGTCGCAAAAAAGAAAGGGAGCAGCAGCTCAAGAAACCCTTAAAG
This sequence comes from Seira musarum, assembly GCA_027743895.1. Lineage (NCBI taxonomy): Eukaryota > Metazoa > Arthropoda > Collembola > Entomobryomorpha > Entomobryidae > Seira > Seira musarum. The sequence goes on from JAHZMX010003400.1 coordinate 28,607, forward strand.
TTACTTCCTTTTGAATTGATGTATCCTCCAGGCAAACTATTGCACATTACGGAAACGGCAGCTTTCCGATCGGGGTAAGATTTTACAATTTGTTTTAATTCTTTCTCATGTTGCCCCAAGTTTTTAATGCTTCCGTAATTTACAGCTTAAATCTAATGTATGTAACGTATGTATTTTTGTAAAACCTCATCAGGAGAAAGTGCAAAAACAGGAACAGCGCTCCCCGTTGGAATATTCGATGGGCCGAACGGAATGAATTCCGGGAAATCATCATTACCCCACGAATGTTCATGGATCACGTTCCATTCAGACCGAACAAAGCTTTAGAAGACTTGACGAGGAGGTGGATGACAATCTCAAGAACAAAGCTTGACCTTGACTCATGCTCAACCTATCGATTTCATCGAGAATAAAAATTTTCACCTTGAGAAAATTCCTGATGTAACAGTGGGGGTGCCAATAATGCCAATTGATGAGATTGTAATTACTTCCGAAAAGCCGACAAATGATGAATATCGTGATTCATCTTCGTGATACGTTAAAAGCTTCCGTAGAAAAAGACAAATATAAAAACTAAATGTACATTTTAAATGTATTTATGAATCGTTATTTCTTTTGTTAAATTTTAATGGAAATGTTTTACTATAACTTGAACTTAAATGACAATCAATGAAGGCGAAGCAAGCTTTAGTGAAAAAATATTTAAAGACATGCGTTAACCACATCAGAAAATATTCAGATGTAAAATGTTATTGTGATATTTATGCTTTTTCAACAGGTAATTATTGCTGGAAGAGTTTCAAATTGCATAGAAATTTTAGTAGAGGAAATGAAATAATGTACGTGTTTTGACATTGAGATTTTATTTAAATCTATAAATGCGATACATGGAAAAGTCACAAATTACGAAATTTCGAGTTATAAAGTATAATAAAACTTTGAATCTAACTATATTTTTGTAAAAAACATTTCTTACAATCACAGCTTAAAATTGACTTTATACTCTGCCTTTTTTTTCCATCCAAGATCCGAAACCGAGTTTTCGCAGTGACCTGACTTTAAAAAAACAAGCATTTTGTTGAAATGACGTATGGCGAATCCAGTTTGATTATTTTGGAAAGAAGGTCTGATCTATTGTGGCATGTGGATTAGTTCCTTTTATGCTTGCTGTTGAAGGCATTCCTTCTTGGTAAGCAAGGGTAAACAAAGAAGTTTCATAATTTGCTGGATGGTAATTTTGTGGGTTGAATTGTGGATGTACATTGTTGGACATTTTCACATCACTATCGTTTTCGACTGACATTTTTTCTGTCCTTTTCCTAGAACGCGTCGCAAGACCCTGTGTAGTCGAAGATGTAGAGGGTCTTTCTTCGTCGCCACTTCCCTCTTCCTCCGTTGTAGTTTTATCTTCCATTTCTTCTTCGTCATCGTTATCTTCTTTCTTTTTCCTTTTGCCTCTCGGTTTTCCTTTTGGCCAACCCATTTTCTTCGTCGGCTCATTATCGGGATTTCCTCCGTTAATTCTTCTGCATGTTTTTTCGTGCATTCTTAGAAGAAGTGGACGATGATAACGTTTAGGGCAATACGAACACGCAAACCGTCGATCCTCCATCTTCGTATGATCCGTTTTAATATGATAAACTAATCCAGTGTTGGTGTAAAAGGATTTGCCACAGTCGGAGCATTGATGAGAAGGAGCGCGATCAGGATCGTGGACATTAGTTTTATGTACTTTAAGGGCACCTTTTCTCTTAAACATTTTGTGACAAACGTCGCATTCAAATCCCGGAGAGTTGTGCACTCCTCGAATATGAACTGTTAAACAGGCAGCATTACTTAACACTGTCCCACAAATGTAACAAATTTGTTTTCCTTCCTTATCCCCTGGAAAGGAATGAAATTTTCTGAAATGATAATACCACCGACCCTTCGTAACAAAGTTTTGTCCACAATCTTTCTCAGGACATGTGAAAATTTTTCCATGATTATTTCGCGTGTGACAGGTCAGAGCGTAAGAATCCGAAAATTCCTTTCCACAGGTTTCACATTTATGTACTTTGTCCTGCCTCTGTTTTATCAGGCCTTTCCCTTTCTTCGTGGAATCCTTGTCTATGTCCGACCAATCTGTATTTAGTATGGAACTTGGCGCCACATAAGCTGCATTTGTGGTACGGAATGTACTTGCCATGTTCTTTGTTGAAATGCATCGTAAGAGAGATAACACTATTACAACCTTTCTGGCAGACTTTACAGAGGAAAACACCCACTTTAGAATTAATTTGATCATCATAAGTAATGCGAGTATGGACAAGTTCATGCAATTCCAAGATATCTGGATTGAGGAATCCCCAATTACAAATTTTGCAGTAGTGAATAGTTGTCGATTCAGTGGTAGTAGGTGTAATGTTGCCATCATTCCGTTTGTCCCCTTCAGTATTTTTTGGTTGTAGCGTTGCGTTTTCCACATGTAGTTTAAGGTGTTCATTGAGTTCCTGGACACTTCCATATTCTGCGTGACACGTTTCATAGTCACAAATAAACTTATTATTTTCACTATGAAAGAGTCTGTACTTCATATGCAAGTCAAAAGTCTGCTGATGGACAAATGACATGTAGCAGAAACGGCACTGCAGCGTTCGTTTGCCTATCTTTTCATGCTCTTTGTTCAAATGTCGCAAAACATGTCTTTCTGATTTAAATTTGTCGTGGCAGACGCTACATTCAACAGCATCATCAGGGACTTCCTGTCCTTCTAAAATCTTTCCTTCATATTCTGCTTTCTCTTCGGGCGTTTCCGGCATTTTACGCCTTTTTATTGGCAATCCTTCGGGATGGTGTCGTCTTGGTCGTCCAACTCGTCTCTTAGTTCCTGTTCCCGGAATCAAGGAAACCTCAGGTTTTGGGGGTTTAGGTTTTTTTGGCCGTCCAACTTTTCTCTGTTGGCGTGATTCGGACTTTAGTTGGTGTTTTAAACCCTTTCGTTCTTTATACATTTTATTATACGCTGCCTTCTTATCCTTCTCCATCTCCTTACGATGGCGATAAGTATGCCATGCCACCGCAACAGAATCTAAGCATTCCACACCACAAGTGCCACAAAATTGTTTTTCGGATGTCCCTTTCGCAGCTGCCGAGATATGGAATTTTTGATGCTCTTGAAAGTCTGAAAGTTCTTGAAATGATCTGTCACCACAAAGGGTACATTTGTAAGGTACTCATATTAATCCCATGCAACCGGTTGTAATGAAAAATCAGTCTTGCAACTTTACTTGGAGCGTAATCACATTTCGGGCAGGGGATACCACAAATTTCTTCATTGAAAGGAATGTGAAGAAGTTCGTGCAAATACAAGCGTTCCACATCTAGAAATGAATTCCCACATTCTTTGCAACTGAAGATTTCGTTAGAATTGGAAACTTCGTCAGGATTTTCTACTTTCACAATAACTGCCTTATTATTACTCTCAGCTACTTCCACTCCGTTTTCAGCAAATGTGCGGTCCACTTCCTTGTCGCCTTTACAACTGTTAATGATAGGTTCAGATAATGATTTGAAATGTTCTTTCAGATGCTCCTTTAGGTCTTCTGCACTTTGATATTCTTTCGAACATCCATCCTGATCGCAGAAGAATCTTTCAAACGTGCTCATGTGAACTAGTTTCTTGTGTACATCAAAATATTGTTTATCAGAAAATCCTCTGAAGCAAAAGTTGCAAAAGAACGTCTTCTTCTCAGTCTCGTGTGCTTTCGCCAAATGATCTCTAAGGTCGGCTCCAGTTACAAAATCTGCATCACAAGTAAAACACGAATATTTCCCATTGTGATCATACATCATGTGGCTACGAAGTTTATGTTCGGTTTGGTAAAAAGATCTGGCACAAACTTCGCAATGAAATACTCCGGTTCCCCTGCTTTTATTTACTTGGTGTTCCTCGGTAACATGTTGCTGGTACTGTCCTCTTGCAAGAGACACAAAGCAGATAGGACATTGTGTCACATTTTCCAACGCACTGATTTTAACGGAATCATTTTTATGAACATCAAGAGCGTGTCTGAGAAGGGAGTTTCGAGTTTTAAATTTAGTTCCACAAATATGACATGAAACATTGGTAGTTCCAATTAGTCGGAGGGGATGCACCTTTTTTCGATGTGCTTTTAGTTCTGCGGCAAGCTTAAATTTTAGTCCGCAAACTGAACAACTGTATTCTCTAGTCCTTGAACGAATACAAAACCTCGTCACAAAGTTTACAGGGGTGCTCCAAGCCTTTCTTATGAATATCGCGCATGTGGCAACCCAGGCCTGATCTATTCCCGATTACTTTGTCACACTCAGGGCATTTGAGTGACGCATCTGTCCCCTGAATTTTGGAAATCCTCACAATCCTTCTAGTATTAACAGTATCGTCTAAATCGTCTTCCGAATCAGATCTGGAGCCATCCTCATAAAATTTTCTCGTGATTGTTCTATTGCGCAAACTTCTCCTGACAAAGCTTTCCATGCCTTCTTTTCGTTCGTTGACTTCATCTGATTTTGAGGCAGCCATTGGACTGGGTGCAACATCCATATCACCGTCTCTGTAAAATAAGGTTATAAGTTTAATACTTTGTAGCACAGACAAAAGTCCTAATGTTTAATTTATACCAAGAAGATACTTACGACCAATTAGGATCCGAATCATTTCCATAATTTTCCGA
>JAHZMX010003401.1:0-14901 GCA_027743895.1 Seira musarum
CAAACAACTTTCATTTCTAATCTAAACGGTGAGATTTTGTATATTTTAACTATATAATAAATATTTACTGCTTATTTTTGCTCGAGTTGTCAATATTTCTGCTCTGGAACATAACGTTTGTAGTTAAAAGGTCTACCTTCATTTTTAATAACAATATTATGTGAAATGTATTTTAAAAGATGGATGATTTTTTTATGTCCGCAAAAGTTATAAATCGATTAGATTTTGCAATATGTAATGAGTGTTTCTTTGAGTATTCAGTTTTTGATCCAAGGGAATTTTCAATACTTCTAAAACGTGTTCCTATTGGAATCTAATGCAGGTGCAACACGCCCACAAAAGTCATCTCATCTCCTCGTTTTCAAGACATTGCAGATTCACAGACTTGGAGAAAACAGTTTGAAGGCAGAGAAAGAACTTTTAAATTGTTACAAAATTAAAGAGTTTTTGTAGTTTGTCTTTAAAAACTTTAAGTGTGTCCCATTCGCCAATTAAAGTGTCATCATGAACTGCGTTCAAGGAGTGCGTCAGTACGTGGATAAAATGATCCAAAACTCCGGCCCTGGAATGAAGATTCTTCTCATGGACAGCAAAACAACAGGGGTCGTTTCGTCCGTATATGCCCAGTCAGAAATAATGCAGAAGGAAGTGTACCTCTGTGACCGTTTAGACAACTTTAAGAACAGAGATGCCCTTCGACACCTCAAGTGCTTGACATTCCTACGTCCAACTGATGAGAATATCCATTTGCTTTGTACCGAACTTCGTATGCCCCTGTACGGTCAATATTTCCTGCATTGGACTAACGTCATTTCCAAAGCGGATGTGAAGAGACTTGCCGAAGCGGATGAACATGAAGTGGTCCGAGAAATCACTGAATTCTTTTCTGATTACGTTCCTATAAATCCTCACAGTTTTATCAGCAACATTCCACACGGTCCTATCTTTTCTGAGGTGGATCTCATCGATGACAAGACTGCACATAGTATTGGAATGGCTCTGATGAGCTTTCTCCTTTCAGTGAAGAAGTATCCCTTGATACGATACACAGATTGGTCACTCCCTTGTCAGAAATTGGCAGACAAAATTCAGAATCTTATGAACAAAGAATCAAATCTATTTGACTTTCCCCAACGACAAGGGAAACCAGTATTGTTAATTTTGGATCGAAGAGATGATTGTGTGACACCTCTTTTAAATCAGTGGACATATCAAGCTATGGTTCATGAATTGCTGACAATTAAAAACCATCGCGTCAATTTAGCTCATGCTCCAGGTAATTTGCCTATCAAATGCAATTGTGAACCTTTTAACTTGAATTTCCAAAAAAAAATTCTAGACTAGTGACCAAGTTGAAGGCGAAAGGAATGTCGGAAGAGAAAATTGGACTGGTGAAATCTGTCCTGAAATTTGGAGGTTCGAAGAAGAGGAAGTCAGATCTGTTTGGCTCGGACCCTGTAGCGGTGACAAAGAGATTTATTAAAGGACTCCAAGGAGTCGAGAATATTTACACGCAGCATAATCCCTGGATTAAGGGTATTGTCGAAGATCTACTTAAAGGAAAGTTGAAGGAGTCCCAGTTTCCGTATTTCAATTACAATGGACAAAGAGGACAAACTGTAGCAATGGATCCAAATTTTAGACCTTCAGAAGTTATTATATTTGTTTTGGGCGGGATTACTTACGAAGAAGCACTAGCAATTCATAACATCAACAGAGCTGAGAATCGACTTGCTGTGATTATCGGTGGAACTGCAATGCATAACATGACATCGTTTTTGGAAGAAGTGAAATCTACATTCACGAGAAAACAAGACTTTGATGGAATCTGAATATGATTATTTTTTCTTAATGTTTGTGAACATTTTCGCTTTGAAAATTTTACTGCAATATATATATTTATTCGTATGTAAATAAATTCCATCTTGTCGTGTGTTCTATTAAGTGTAAAAGTTACCAAAATTATAAAATTTTAATTCAATTCAGTGCAAACTATGGCTAAGGATAAATATATTACAAATAATCAAAGACTTTGGATGCTTAATATAATCATGAATTTAAAAGTTGTGCTTTAGATTACTGCTTTATCTAAATTAAGTATAGGCCATTAATCTTCCTGAATGCAATTAACTTCAGATTTTACTTATTATATTACATTATTATTTATGTTTTAGGATTTCTTGAGTTTTACTTAAGAACTTAAGTGTCTGAATCTAGTAGGTTTTGAGGTTTAGTGCAGAAATATCGAACTCGAGTAGGAATGAGCACCCTCTGTCATAATTTTAACTGAAGTCTCATTAATTATAAACTCTCCGACAAAATTTCAGAATACGAGCGATGTTTACTTGGGCAAAGGAACTGTTGAGTGGGCCAGTCCAGACTGGAAAACCACTTGAGCCAGACGGTAGAAGAAAGTCGAAATCTAATGACGATGTTACAGAAGATGGATTTGTATGCGTGGGCAAAAGTTCGTTCTACAAATCTCCAGAAATGCCAGCGGTGCCTCAAACCTACTTCCCAGCTCAAGTAGCCACACCATATCCTCCAAATATACCACCATACAACGCTCAGTCTAATTTTGGACCATCAACTATGTATCCGGTCCTCCCACATCAACATTTGGCAGACGGCACAAATACTGTTGCTCCTGACAACAGCGATTTGGTACGACGTGTCCCATTTACAACTCGCTCAGGTCTAAGCGCAAAAAGTGGTGGTGGAGGCTTCCCCCAACCCAAGCCTTATGAAATGAACATAAGCCAACTTAGATCTCAGCGAATGGATAGGTTCGAGTATGACTTTAGTTTTGAACGTGGGGTACTTCGAGAACTACAACATTCTGGGTGCTATTGATTGAGAATAAGAATGCTGTATTTTTATGTCGAAAATCATTTCCAAAGGTTCTATTATTGTTAGAATTTTATCTTGTTTGTTTTTTATCCTTGCTAGTTAAAATAGAGATATTGCCATTTTCATGGCACCTGCGGCTAGTGGCAGTTAAGATTTAAAGGCTTGATATTCATTATAATAATATATTCCACTTTCCCTATCGATTAATGATAGTTACTAATTCAGTTATAAGTATATGGAATATTTATAAAGAATTATATTGGATGTTCTATATTGGCTAATAAAATGAAGATTCAATGAAATGTGACATTTGAGATTGTATGATTCCATTTTAATTGTTTAAATAGTATCGACTTCAAAGGCTTATCACATTCACATTAAAACCTTAAAAGTAATTACTTACCCTCACAAAAATTGTCAATTTATTGAACATGCGTCGTGTTCGTGAGCCAACCACAAAGGCTTATGTTCGTCTGACGCAAGTTCCTCACATAATTCGAACTTTACTTGATTCCATCATCATGAGCGTCAATGCCGACCCGTCTTAACTTTCTGAATTTCCTTATCCTTTGTCGAAATGATACCCTTCAGAGTTTCCCTTTCCGTTTTGAGCTGCTCAATATTCATTCCTCCATTCCTTCTTTTTCTGCGAAAATTCCTTGTGTCCCATGACTTTTGATCCGTGCAAGTAATAATCTTCGCTAGAAATCTTTTTCATTGCGGCATCACTAATTGATAAACCATGAACATCCCACAAACCATGATCTCGTAAACGAACGATTAAAGCAGTCAAATTTTCTACGTCGGTTTGAGCATTCTCGAGCTCCTCCTTCATCCCATTTGTTCGTTCTCCCTGCAACTGAATTTGGGAGCGAAGTTTATCTATGGTTTGATCTCGAAGTGAAAGTTCATAAGAAAGTGCGTCAATTTTTGAGCGATCAATATCGTGTTGCCACTGTTGGGACCTGAAAGTGTTCCTTGACTGCAGGAGAAAGTTTCTCAACTTTTCACATTCTTCGACAGACTCATTATACGCTTTTCCCAATGCCAGGTTTTGCTCACACAAGTGATAAATCCAAACTTCCAGGACTTCTACAATCTTTTCATATCGCACTACTGCAGTGTGTCGCTCATGATTCTCCCAAATGTACTTCAGCTCCGCTAAATAGTTCACAGCTAAAGACTTGAACGCGTCTTTATGTCTGCATTCAAAACACGTAAGATCACCTTCCTGGTGGTCACGTTCACAAATGAAATCGTCCAGTAAGGTGGTGACAACTGCGGAGAGGAGATCGGAAGGAGAAGATAACAACGACTGGTTAGAAGATCCGGGTGAGGATGATCTCAGAAAGCCTTCCTGCGAAGCAACTTTCGATTTATTCTCTGGAAGGGAAACCATTATCCTCTTCATTAAACCAGACTTTGTGATTTTGTCCAGCAAACTTTCCTCTTCATCGTTCACGTAGTTTCTTTCAACTTGCAGCCTCATCCCAATCCCAATCCGTCGTCGTATCTTGTGCATGTTCCTTAAAACTATGACCTCTTGACATTTGCTGATTTGACTCAATATCAGTCATCATACTGGAATCGTGTCCTTGGTCTGGTTGGGGTGAATTAAGACCAACTTCATGGCTTGTTGGTTTCCCTTTCTTTAGTCTTTTAATTTGATACGGCTTGTTCGGCGAAGGGTCAACTTCTTCAGTTATCCCTTCACTATTATAACTTCCGTTCTCATACACTCCAAGAACTTGCCGTTCAAAATCCGTTAGACCAAGAGCTTTTGCTTGCTCGTTAATTACGTCATTGAAACTTGGTGCTGATTTATTTCCACGGTTTTCCTTGCTCACATTATTGTTCACGTTTTGTGACTTCATGGTGGCTGCTGGGATGGATTGACGCAGTTTCACCTTAGAGTCATCACCTTTGGCGTTTCCACCCTCTCGACTTTCTCTCTTTTCTGTGCGTTTTGTCAGTAATGTACGCAATTTGGAAGGGGACTTGGATCGAGAACGTGTCTGACTTTTTCGTATGGGCTGTAAATTTAATTTTTGGATTGGAGGTAGAAGTACATCCGTCATCTCAGAGTCATTGATGATTCTGTCATTCAATTCAATCGATTTATCAATAAAAAAATATTTGCAAAAGTTCAATTTTCATCACTTCAAATCAATATACCTAGCCATGTTTCGCTTCTTTTCGAATTGATCAAGATATGACTTCTTTTGTTTCAACATATGCGGCAACATCTCATTGCAAACTCGAACGTGATCTGGGACCAAAATTTAAATACCGCCCATGGCCAATGCATATAAGATTAAAATATATTATGGCCATTCTGAATTTAAAAAATATTATTCTATTCAAAAAGATGAGAACGGGAAAAAAATCTTGGAAATTCAAGTATCGTTACTATAGGTCAAAATATGTAACTCAATAACTAATATGACTTCTTTTGTTTCAACATATGCGGCAACATCTCATTGCAAACTCGAACGTGATCTGGGACCAAAATTTACTTACCGCCCATGGCCAATGTCTATAGATTAAAATATATATGGCCATTCTGGATTTAAAAACTATTATTCTATTCAAGAAAAAAGATGAGAACGGAAAAAATTCTTGGAAATTCAGGTATCGTTACTATAGGTCAAAATATGTAACTCAATAACTCATGCAGTCACGAATACAAGTATAAGTTACTAATAATAAGCGCCTTACTTAAATAAAAAATCAGAAGTACTCCCAAAATATCGTGGAAGAAGGACAAAGACAATAAATACGTACATGAAATGTCATAAAACCGTTAAGTGAAATGTCATGAGTGCAACTGTATGCAGGTGCTGGGGATTTAGATTTCAAGAACCATTTACTTATTAGTAAGTGGTTACTTTCAGAATTGCTCCAGAGGAATGTATCCAAAATATTTATGGTGAAATCGGTAAAGTGATAAGTCATGTCATAAAACGATTAAAAGTGTGAGATAGCAGGATTTATTTTAATTAAAGTATTGTGATGCAAAGCATGGATGGGACATGGGACGGAAAAGCTTAATTTGGCTATTATTTGCATGCGATAAATGAGCAATTGAGCATTCAGCATGCAAAGCAAACAAAGTAACAAAAGCATCCATATCATTTTGAGCTCATCTCTTGTTCCATTCATTCATTCATCTCTTCTTGATCTTGGACAAAAGGAAAAAACCATTGCATTGCATTGCACTGGATATGGGTTGCACATTCTACACTTTTGCACTTGTGCTTCTCTGGATGGACTAGTGTGGCAATTTTGTCCTGCTCTTTTCTTCTTCACAATAAAAACATTTGTTTTTTAGCCACATTTTGAGTCGGTTGTTTTGAAACATGGATTAAGTTAGAAGATTCCCGGAGGTAAGCTAATAATTATCAGTTAAAATTTCGATTTCTTTCTAACGATATTGTGTTTTTCGTTTAAAGTTCTTTATTTTGAGCACACTTGTTGATCATTTCAGTTCGGATTAGACAAAACAACTCCTCAGAAATTTTTTAGTTCATGATTTATGTATATATCAAATCAAGGTATCCAGTATAGTGTTAAGGGTAAACGTGACTCAACTAATTAAAAAATATTCTTGTTTTTAGCGTAAAAGAAAAGGACATTTTTATGCCCAGTTGACTATTCAAGGACCTTTCCGGCAAGTCCAAAAAAGTTTATGTCAACGTGTGATGTGATAGTTGTTAATCTATTCAGAAATGAATTTACTGGATGACTAGGGATTTTTCCAGAGGTATTTTGCTTTATCGACATGATTTCCTTTTTCTAAATTACACTTTTACTGATGAATGAAATGATTGGTCTTTGAATACAGCTTCATATTTTGAAGCCCAAGCTGGTTCCAGGCTAAATCAACAATTATGTCAGCCACAGCAGGACCCCAAGGACCGGGGTCCGGGTCAACAAATGCGAATACTGGAAGTCAAAGCCAGCAGGCTTCAGCCGTCGCTGATGTTACTCAAATATTTGACATGCTGGAGTCCAGCAATGCTGTGATTGTGCAGGAGGTCAAAGACATAATCCTGGATAATCTCAATAACAGTAAGAAGATATTGAAATATAATAAACGAAACAATATCAACTTTAATTAAGAATACAAGAATATTTTATCGTCTGCAAATTTTAGCTAAGGAGAACTGGCTTGTACATGGTCTTTACGATTACTATGTGCAGTCTGGATCATCCCGATGTTCGGAAATTCTTTGTGGAATATCCAGCAAATTTTAGCTAAGGAGAACTGGCTTGTACATGGTCTTTACGATTACTATGTGCAGTCTGGATCATCCCGATGTTCGGAAATTCTTTGTGGAATATCAAGGGAACCGCATGACAAATACTTGATTGAGAAGTATTATAAACTTTAATTACTTGACACCTATTATTAAATCACGAAGCCTATATATGTATGTATCTTAATAATAAAGAATTTGTTGAATTTCAGAATGACCGAAGGAATTCGCTCAATGGTGAAGGAACCAAGACGCCTAGCCTTAATTTTGCTGAGGCCACGCTGTGTGCAAACAACCATCGTGGCTTTACAAAATAACTCATTTTTCTCTTTTTAAGGAACTGATTAAACTATTGAAGGTATGTAAAAGTTTCCAACACTTTTTAAGGTTATCCAAACTCTCAAACAAAACTTTACATTGATTGAAATTGATTTTCTTTTGCAGACCGAGACTGATGTCGTTATACTAATGACAGGGTTGTTATCGTTGATAATGATGTTGCCAATTATTCCCATGTCCATTGTTGCTTACATTCAAGAGTTTTTCGACGTGTTCGGGTAAGCAGAAAAGAATTTTATGTTTTAAAATTAACACATATGGTAGCTTTTGAAATGAATTTGATTACCAATTTCAGGCGTTTGGCAACATGGACCAACACAACGCACAATATCCCCAAGGAACACGTCCTGCATTTACAAGTCGGCCTTTATTCCTTGTTTCACCGGTTGTATGCCATGTTTCCTTGTAATTTCTTGTCCTACTTACGTCACAATTTCGGTACTCCTGATAAGCGAACCGTTTTCCTACACACCATAATGGTGAGATATCAATTTCGAGTTGTAGTTTTTATAAGAAAAACAACGTTTTTTATATTTGTTTTCTTTTTATACAGCCCATGCTTGAGAAAGTAAAAATGCACCCAAAGTTAGTAACTGCCACTCGAGACGCCGAGTTAAGCACCAGTCGATGGCAAAGTCGCGACTATCACGATATTATTGCGGAATGTTCAAAAATATCTTTGGATTGTTACGAGTCTAGTCTACCTGAAGAAATACCCGCAGGATTTTCTGCCAATTTTGTTACAAACTTGGATGGAACGGTTGATTCTCCTTCTGATGTCCCCGGTGGCTTGGAACTAAATCTGGAGGATATGCTGAAAATTCCTTCTTCTCATCTGGTTTCGCAAGCAATGGATACTGCCGATATTAGCAGTTTACAGCAATTTATCGAAGATATTTCAAACACGGCACCCCCAACCCCACTTTCTATTACGAGCCCTGGACAGATAAGCAACTACCCACATCCAGTGCTGACTGTTAAAACTAACGTAACAGCAGAAACAGCAATGGAAGCCACACCAGAAAATACTCCTATAAAAGTAAGCCAAGTTTTAAGGCAAGTATAATATTTTAAAATGTGAATTACAGCTACACGCGAAGCGAACACACGTTTCGCTGGAAGACAGATATCATTAACACAGGACATGCGTCTTGTTGAGCTAATCTGTTAATGAACTTTAACTTTGTATTTTTTATTGAGTTGTCAAATCATTCAATTTATTGACGACACTGAAACATTTTTGCTGGTTTGTAAGTAAGTACCACCGTTATATAAGAATAGGATGTGAATTTGAATGGATTGATTATCGTTTTATTCTTTTATTTGTAAAAACTTTATTGCTTCAATTTATGTTTTAAGGTTCGCTTTTTGTCTTGTGCGATGCGATGGAGCACAATTTTATTTTGGTTGCTTATGTTTTAGGATAAAGAACGAAGCCATTTTAAGTTGCCCCTTCATAACACTCCCGCTGCTATTCAGCTATTTGGGCCTAAAGAGGAGTTAGTTTTGAAAGCGAATGAAAGAAATGAAAGACCAGTTCCTCAGACTCCACCAGCTACTCCGTACAGTTCTGTACCATCATCCCCACTACCAGTTACTTCTACTCTGACGAGACGAGACTCCATTTTTGACTCGTCGAGACGAGAACCATTGATGTTACAAAGACTACAGAAGGTTTGCGTGCTATGATCGAAGTTTTATACGTTTATTTTTTTCTTCCAAAAGTACAGCGTCCCTAGCTATCAAAATTCTACTTCACTCTTTTTTAATCGTTTCTGTGGATTCGTTTATTTTGTCGTCATTCGTTGTTCTATCTACCTTCGCTGTCGTCCGTCTTTAGTTATTTCTGGAGTCTCCTCCTCTTTGAGCTCTGTCGCGCTGGCTAATAATTGTCAAAAGAAAAATATGAAACTTTATTTGTGACGTTCTTTGTTAATGCAGCTTTGCCTATTCACTGCTCAAGCTATTTAATAAGTTATTATTGTAGAAAGTTGATTAGCGATTGGTAATTGGTTTGGATTATCGAATATAAAAGTTTAACTCACCTATCATACGTTACAGTCGGAAACAGGGTGAAATAAAAATGGTGGAGGTTTATTATTATAATCAAAAGTAACTAAAAACCTTACGCTTAAAGTATTTAATTAGACCTATTTCCAGTCGTGTCTATTAAAAACCCTATTAAACTTTAACTTTCTTCTTCGCACATAGCTTAGGTTATCTCCTTCGTCAATGTTCGTTAATGTGTACATGCTCTGCTTTGCAGGTACAAATGGAACAACAAGCTGCCCAACAAGCACAAATTCAGCAACAGCAACAACAAACATCGGAAGCTGTTCAAACCACCCCCATTCCCCCGTCACCTCTGCCCCCTTCCGCATCTACCGCTGCAACCCAAACGCCTCAAGCTTCTCTGCCCGTGGAAGTTACACGAAAAGTGGCTGTGGTTGCTCCAGCTCCTCATGCCCCACTTGAGTCTAATTCAGAATCAGTGGCAGACAGCGATAAAAGTGCTACTAGCGTTGGAGGAGGTGGTCCCCTAACCCCAGTTCCTGGCCAGTCAGTGTCGCCATCCGTTGCTGGACTAATTGATCCTGCGCTATCGTTAATTACTTTAGATGAAGAACCAGCTAATTTAGAAGAATGTTCTACCACAGCTTGTACCTCAGGAGGACTTCACATGGCTGATCATCAATCCATGGTGGCATTCGCTAAAAGGGTTAATAATCGACTGCGTTATCATAGTCATTGTATTTCTGGAACGGACTATAACAATAGTTTGGGACCATCACCGGGAACATCTCCATCATCTACGTCTTCTGCCGGTGCTCTTCTAGCTCGTGCAAGATATATGAAGCGTTCCTTGTCTTGTCCAGATATTAAGAAGCCAGTTTCAGATGACAGTAGTTTCAAAAGTATGAAAAATCATATTTGTACTTTAAAACATGTCAACATCAACATATTCCCATAAAACAAAAATCATGGTTTAAACTCTTTTAGAAACACCCAAGTTACCTGAGGTTTCAGAAGTTGGGACGGGGTCTGAAGAGCAAAAAGAAGCTGTATCTGATGACGTGATAGAAGAAAACCCTGAAGAACCTGAGCAAGAAGCTATCACAAAAGAACCAGAACATCCTTACGAGCACCTCTTTCAGAAAATCTTGCCTGGTGTTATGTCACCGATCGAAAACAGAACGCTGCCTTCTCCCCATCGACTTCTGGACTTGTGTTTAGTCAGAGCAGCTCATGTTCAAAATATCAATAATGTAAAAAACGACGAAGCCAGTCTTCTAAAGGGCCATATAGAACTCTTACATTGCCAATTGCTGTTCGAGAGACATAGAAGGGAAGCTCATGCCTACAGAAATAGAAGATTGGCTGGAAAATGCAGAAAAGCTGCAAACTTGGAGGAACAAAATAGTACAATGGTATCTATTCATTTTTACTTTGTTAACACTAACCGTTTTATTTACTTTGGTGTTTATTAATTTTGTTTTGTTTGTAGGGTCAAAAAATTCACAACTTGGAAAAAGAAATTGCTTCTCTAAAAAAGGAGGTCACTCTTCAGAAAAATATGGGATTGGTAAAAGAACGGGAACTTATTAATACAATTGAAGATTTGGAGGCAAAACTAGAAGCCAGTCGGAAAGAAACATCGGATATTACACAGGAAAAGATTCGGTTAGAAGCCAAATATTCCAGGCTTTCGGAACAATTTAATGCTTTGTACAAAGAGTCAGATCAGAAGGAGGCGGGCTACTTTGGACTGGAAAGTGAAATAAAAAATTGTCAAAAGTATATTGAACGAAACAAGGAATTGAAGACTGCTTACGAATCCAGGCTGAAAGAGATAATTTTACTGGGGGAACTTTTACGGAAATATCGAGAAGTTAGTGGTCCCCCAGCAGAATATCGATATCTAATGGAACAGCTCGACGATTACCGGTTAACGTACGAGGAGGAAGTTAGAACTTTGAAAAGCCAGCTTGAACTTGTGAAATCGCAACAGGATGCATCAAACGGAAACATTGCCGATTTGAAAAAGAGGCTAGAGAAAAGGGAAACAATTATTGAGGATCAAAGGAAGGAATTCCAGGAAAAAGAACAGGAACATCAAATGCAGATTCATGTAATTTACTTTAGCCTCTAATTTTCGATGTGCAAATTGGCATTTTGTTCAATCAATATTCAAATATTTATTAATCATGAATTTCTTGGTGACTCACAGGCGCTGGAAAATAAGTACGAAACAATCAAAAATACTAATCAGCGTTTAGAATTGGAAATCCTGTCATTACAACATCAGTTGAGTCTAAAAACAGCCAATACTCGACCGACGAGAGGTAGAATCGCTTCAGCCTCGTCTCCTTCAAACAACGGAGAGGTTTCTCCAGCTGGAAATAGCAATCATTCGGATGTGGACAGCGCAGCGAGTGCTGGTGGTTTTCAAATGTCACCAGAGAGAAATGTCTTCATTTTTGGAAGCCCCCAGTTTGACAATCCTTCGGACGAAATGAGGGACCTGCAAGCTATGTTGGACAGAGAGCCTATTAGTGCTACAGGCCTACTGCCTGCATCGAGTAGAAGAAGAAATTCTTCTCCACTCACGCATTCTCGTGATATTGGCTTTAGGCATTAAGCATAAATATGGGTTTCTCGTTTTAAGTCACTTTTNTTTCAAATGTCACCAGAGAGAAATGTCTTCATTTTTGGAAGCCCCCAGTTTGACAATCCTTCGGACGAAATGAGGGACCTGCAAGCTATGTTGGACAGAGAGCCTATTAGTGCTACAGGCCTACTGCCTGCATCGAGTAGAAGAAGAAATTCTTCTCCACTCACGCATTCTCGTGATATTGGCTTTAGGCATTAAGCATAAACATGGGTTTCTCGTTTTAAGTCACTTTTATTCTCGTATCTGTATGGACGTTTTTGTCCATGCAGCATAAAACATTAAAAGAACGGCGTGTTGGCATTTAAAGACGAATGCATAAAAACCGAAAAAATTGTGCATAATATTTTTAACATAACAAATACTAATGACGTATTTTATTTTAATTCATTGGCGTATTTTTAAAAATATGTATATAAAACGTTGCATGTACTGACGTATTTTATGATGACGTGCGTTTTGGTTTACGCACTTTTAAAAATGTTTAAATTTTAAAATTGTTGTGTATATTTCGCTTTCAATAATAAAATTGAATTTGCTAGAATTCAATTGAATTTTCATTTTCTGATTGCCATTCAAAATTACCTAAGCATATATTGCATGGCTCGAAAATTGGTTCATTCATTTAATCTCAAATTACATGGATCTTATCACATTAAGCATGCATATTTTTAGGGAAGTTCTTGATGTGACTGTGACGCATGTAAAAAATCGTGCACAAAGGAGGCAAAATAATTTTAGACTGTTTCATAACACTCGCACACCGGTTACACCACATGTAAGTATGCTAGAGTTTTGGATTTGCTGCTGATGATGATGATGCACATACAAAAACAGAATTTTATTGACAAAACATGAGGCGAAGGCGAACGAACAAAATAATGTGTTCATGTTGCTCTTGAAGAAAAAACTGTCAGTCCTGACTTTTCAACGGAACCAAATAATTTATCTTTTATTGTCATGTCATGTGTCGTAGTTACGATTTCCGTAAAGATTTGAATAATTTCAGTTTCAAGTGTGTCTAATAAAAGCTCAAAAATCTATTTTTATTTGCGAAAGACCTTCATCGACATCGACACCTCATGGTTAAATAAAGGATTATTATGGCGTGCGCAGAAAGCAAAGTGGAACTCAGGAAAGCCTCCAAGCTCTCTGATGTTCAAAACCTGAAGGAATGGTACTCTTTGCAGTTTCCCGAACTTCTGGAGCTAAGACCAAGAGTAGGTCATTCCCTTATTTCTCTTGAACCAGGAAAAGTGCTCATTATCGGTGGTGGAAATCATGAAGGTGCCTTACAAGATATTTTCGAAGTTGATTTGGACCCTGCCGATGACAGTGAAAGTAGAGTGAAGGACCATCCAGTGAAATCCCTCTTTCCCCCAAAGTACGAATTTCTCTGTGCAAAGGATAAATCTGATAAAATTTGGATATTTGGAGGAGCTGACACGGAGAGTACCTCAAATGAAGTGATTGTTATAGGAGGAGAGGTGTTGGAGAAGGTGAAATGCTCTGGGTCAGAATCTCTGGAGAATTCAAACAACGCTAATATTAATCCTGAGCCTTGTCCCAGAACGCAAGGCAGTAACTCTGCGATCGTGGGTAAGCGAAATAAATTTAATGTTTTTAGTTCGAATAAAAATTACTCCTTTTGACCAAAAATATTTGATTTTTTAAAAAATAGAACGCGACGGGAAGGAATATCTTGCAATTTTTGCTGGAGGACTAAAAGGTGAACAACCCGTTAGTGATCGGGATCTCTATTTATTCGACATTGCTAGTCATGAGTGGGAGTCAGTGAAAGTAAATATTGACGAGAAGCTCCAATCAAAATTTCCTTTCGGTTGCCAACCTCCGGCTGTACAAGGCCACTTAATGACAGCTCATGGCTCAAAAGTAGAGAATAAATATACTTAATTGCTGTGCCCTAAATCATAAACTATTTTTAATCCTTTAAATAACTATTTTTAGATTTTAGTTCATGGGGGCATGACCCACACAACTTTGTACGATGGCTTCCACTGCATGGACTTGAATGAAAAGAGTACCGACTCAAATTCCCTCCACAGTTGGACTGACTGTTCAATTAATTACTGCGCTGAGCAACCAGAGGGTCGCGCTGCTCACGGTGTCGCCAAAGTTTCAGATGTCGATAAAACATCAAAAGTCATTTATGTATTCGGTGGACTTGGACAGAAGGGACCTTGTAATGATCTCTGGACTTTCGATTTTGAATCCATGGGATGGACGCGAATCCTAGAGAATCTTGGTGAAGAATCCTATACATTCTACCCCATGCCCCGACTCGATTTCGGAATGTGTGCAATCGGGGGAAAGGATACGACTACGGGAGAACCCTCAGTGTACATAATGATTCATGGTGGAATGAGCCTATTGGGCGAGCTTTATAATGATGCTTGGGTGATGAAAATTAGATAGAAAAATAATTTTTTAAACACTTACAATTAGATTTTTTACCATTTTCTAATGTGCATTTAAGATGAAAAATAAACTACATATTTTTCAATTTATTTCTCAGTCCATAAGTTTTTTATTGTCTGAAGTATTTTGTAATTTGTTGACAGTCTCGTTATTCTTCAGATAAAAATCGTTTAGTGAAACAAGCGCATTATTACATGGGACCCAGTTTTTGGAATGTCAACAGTTTAAACTCAATAAACAGTAATTAGGTATACTACAATTTTTAAACGAGAAAGTCAAAGAACTGCCTTTGGATTTGAAAATAAGGAATTCATTTTGAGGTTGTGTAACCATAAAAAACTGCAG
>JAHZMX010003402.1:0-10923 GCA_027743895.1 Seira musarum
CTTCAGTGAAAAGAGAGACGGAAGGACTTGTAGGAAGTTTGAAGGCATATTTTACACACTCGTGACATTATCTGGTTTTGTGATGTGGCTTCGTTTGCTTTCTCCGTTCTCCCTGAATACCTAGTTGAAACACAATTGTATCTGAAGGAATTTATGGTGTAGAGAAAAATATCTCGAGAGTTGAATGCACACGAAAAACTTTCTTTTGTGCCTAGTCAGCCATTTGAAAATAGAAAAGGGGACCATGTCCGAATCGATACACTCTGGCATTTTTAAACGCGTAAATATGTCAGAAGGGAAGAACTTTACACTATTTCCATGGATCCAAAGCTACGGTTCTAGTTAAAGCGTATTATGTGCCCTGTCCTTCCTGTCAATTCGAAATCTTTTGGGATTGAAAAGGAAAATCTTCTTTTTTCTTTTTTAACCCCCAACCAAACCATAACAGCAACAGCATCTGATGCTCATTTCAGAGACCAAACAAGCCTCGGTGATAAAACAGCGTATGAAAGCTGAAGGAAAAGTGTCGACAACAATTGTTTTCTGGGACGGAGTGCAATTATTGTAAACTGTAACTGTCACACTCGAATCAATCAAACTGAAGCCCTTGTCTCATATTCTTCTGCAAGCTCAAGCTACTGTATCCGCTTTGAATCGCATCGTTGACATTCATATCATCTCGATTTTTATCAGCTTCACTTGAAGATGAGGATGACATGACTGTGTGTGTGATGCTAATAGTGAGAGTGAGTGAAGAAGGATCTGTTTCAACGTTCTTAGAGTCAGAAGTTTTCTCATGGGATCTTTTTGTGACAGGTAAGTGCAACAACCAGCCAGATTTAGTTAACTTCTTAGTTCGTGGCGTAGAAAAAGGATGCTGCGTTGTAAGCTAAGAATTTCAATTTGTCATTTAATCCCTGAATGGTACAATTTGAAATAAATCTTGCCTGAGAATTCAAAATTCTGATAAGTCTACCAAATCTGACACAGACGAAGATAAGTATATTAGTTTTGCGTAATTATATAAATCACGTATACGCAACTCATCCCACAATGTCCAAATCATGATATACAACATGGATCGCCTATCTGCTGCACTATAGAATATCCTGACAACGGAGGAAACGCTTTGCGACGTTGCCTCTTTGTGCAGATGCAAAACTATTTAGGCGGCTGAAATCCTTTCCACAATTACAAGGCTTAAAAAATTAGTATCAAAACGTCTCATTGTGAAATCTGTATAATCTGGAATTCACACAAATTAGGGTAACTAATTGAGGTGGAGATTAGAGCCTTTCGATAGTAAACACAATTAGGTGACCCTGTGAACTATGGAACCAGTTCAATAATTTCGAATCTGCGGAATAAATGACCTTTTCAACCAAGAGAGTTATTTGAATTTCATTTTTATGAAATGAAGTAGAAAAACCCAAGGGATACTCTGTGTGAAAAAATTATACTTCCGTTTGAAGTGGGCTCCCCAGATTTTGAAAGGGTGACCCTATTCCTCTCTCTTCCGCCTTGAATGATTTAGGGTTTCCTTTCTAACTTGTTGATGCGACTGGGAATGTTGTGATTGTGACTTTGACTCTTGTGGTTTGCGTTTGGTTTGGCTACCCATTCCAAAGCATTGATTTGATTTAGACAAGGAATCATATTTATTCTTAACATGTCCCACAATTCGAGTCAATATATCATCAAGGGAGGCACAATCCTGATATAAAGGAAATTATTCCCTCCCACAATCATACCAAGCAAACCAAAAGTAATTCGGTTAGTTGTGGGTCTCCTTTGTCTTTGGGTAAACTTGAGGGAAATAATAATGTTTTATGGAATAATCGTTAACACATCCAATCTTCGCCGAAGATTTTTTTACTCCTCTTTTTTCCCAGAGTTGTCATTGTTTGTGAAATGGGAACAGTCAAGTCAACTCCACACAGTTCAGTTACAACACAACTGTTCGTGAAAGCCATGGCCGAGGTTAGGTCTGATACGTAAGTTTTAAGACAAACCCTTGTTACTTTCCACCCATTGTCGAGTTTGAAGGAACAAGTGAAAATAAAAAACTTTTTTCTAATATGGATACGGCTAGGTCTCCTGTGGTTTTTTTGGCCACCAACATAAAATCAGTGCCAATTGACTTGATTCAGATAAGGCATTATTTTTAGTCGTAACGTGTCCTGCAAGTTGGCCCACCTTATTAGGAGAGATACTCACGATAAAAGAATTACCGAGTATTCTTATCATTCAACCAAACCGAAAGTAATTCGGTTCGGTTAGTCTTGTGTCTTCTTCGTCCTTGAGGAAACGATAACGTTTGGGAAATAATAATGTTTCATGGAATTATAGTGGTTAACACGTCCAATCTTCTCAGACGATTTTGTCTTTCCTCCTCTATCTTCCCGGAGTTGTCATTGTTTGTGAAATGGGAACAGTCAGGTTCAGTTACAACTGAACTGTTTGTGAAAGTCGTGGCCGAGGTTACAGATAGACTTGATACTTGATACACGTAAGTTTTAAAACAAACCCTTTTCACTCTTGACTCATTGTCGAGTCGAAAGGAACGAGTGAAACTAAAAGACTTTTTCCTAATTGACTTTCCCTTTTTTTGCGTTCCTCAAGACCCGTGACTTTCTTCTTTTTTGGACACAAAAATCTGTTGGAATCAGAAACAATGATGAAAAGAAAAAAGTTTTTGTAAAAAGTTTGTCTTGTCCTTGTATGCTTTTGTTGGACCACAAATAATTTCTTAAACCGGGTGACCTCATTCATTCCATTGTATTGTCTCCTAGTCATAGGAATTAGGGTGTGAGCCAATGCAGAAGGTACGTCCTAATCATTTTTTGAAGGAGAAAAAAACTAAAGCATAAAACCATGTCACATATATTCTATTTCGTGTAGGTTAAATTTCAATGAAAAATTCAGAGATAAAATTAAAGAAGAAGTATTTATGTTAAATTCGATCTCTACTTTGATTAATAAATGTACGGACTCTTTGCCTGTATTGGTTCCTGGCAAGTAAATCAGATTTATGTGACATGTAGGTACTAATTCTTGAAGACTTCTATTTACTTTAGCGAAATGCAGATATTTTAGTGAAATTTGAAATAAATTTATACTCTAATCATAGTAATCCCAGTAATCGCAGTTTAGTCACTTCCTCTGGTTCTCTCACGAAAATGAGACACTGATGAAATCAAGATTTTTCTTGTCCTAGATTTTAAAAGAGTATAAAAAAGTTTTTCACTTTAGCTTCAGATTTCGTTTTTGGCTCGCAGTTTTAAGTTCATCAGTAAAATGGGAATGAAAGAAGAAGTCATGAGGATGTCACCGTAAGTTTTCCTTCATGCATTGCAAAAAGAGAATATGTAGCAAAAAGCAAAGTCAAGACAAGGACAAGAAGTGGCACGTAAAAAACGAGTAAAAAAAGTTGTATTTGACTTTTTGTAAAGAGAGAATAAGACATGAGGAAAGTAAAAAGGGATGGAATTAAATTAAGAGGAGAAAGCTTCTCTACTTAAGTTTACACTTTCGGATTGGATTGGATTGGAAAGATGAGATTTCTTGAAGAGGAAATATGTTAATGCATAGGTAATGACATGAACCAGCTGAATTATTGGCATTGACACAAAAAATGTAGTAACAAGACTCCTCCTGCTCAATTTTCAACACTGAATGAAGTCTAAAACTTTTTTCTCCGCGAATAATAATGCATTTTGGAATGATGGGACAATAAAAATAGGGATTCCCTTGTAGTTCAAAATGATGAAAGGATTGAAGGAAGGGCTAGGCGAAGGGTTAAGCATTGTCATGTTACAGGAATCCGTACATCATTTGATTCTTCTACTTTCTCATCTTCTTTGATCCTTTTCGAATTTCAAAATCTTTCGTAGTTTTTTTTGTATTGTGAAAGAATTCCATATGCTTCTTGGGGCTGATGACTTGCCGCATTTGCGGAAATTCGGTGCGAATTCTAATTAATTTTCCTTCAATCAATTTATCAAAGTTGAATTTAAGATGTTTTTGGTACCAAACTCATTGTTAGTGCGAGAATCCTTAAGACATTAGAAAGGTCAATGGACTTGTATAAATCTCATCATTCTCAATGTAACACATTTATATGCTCCTAATTCCGAACCCGTTATCACAAACAACAAGTATGGTTCCATGTTCAAATCCTATATAGGCGGTTTTTTTCTTAGAAGATGCCTCGAAAAATATGCGACGAAGTATTGTTGGCTCGGTAGAGGATTAAAGAATGCATCAGCAGATATAAAAACATCTCAAATTTCTGTATGTGTAGGGCATTCCTTACTGTTCAAAGTCATGAGCACTCGGGTAAAACTCATTTCCAAATCAATGGGGAAATTAGTTTTTTAATGGAATGAATTAAAGTCGAGAAAACACAAAAATGTCATGCTTGCCTGCTTCTTTTTTTCTCAATTTAAACTAAACAACAAAAATCTGGAACCGAATTTAAAATATCAGCCTCCTAACAAAGCGACAAAAGACAGAAGGGAGCGTTTCTTTCCCAGCATCCGTCGACAAAACAAAAACAGGCTGAACTTTTGAAAACCAAAACCAGAAAATTAAGACTTTCTTTACAACTTTCCTTCCGTATAGCCTTGTTAAAACATGAGCAACAGTGCAGTGCAGTGGTAATGTGGGCTCAACAACATCACGTACAATACAACAAAACCTATTTTACATAAAATGGTATTTAATTTTTGGAAGACTCCTTAATTATAGCTTATTTGGCTTACAAAAGTTTCTAGTTCACGCCTTTTTTTGTTCGGGAAAACACGTAAAGAATTTCAGAATTGCGGAAGTTTTTCATTTGCATTACAAAGCGTTCCATCTTTAGAAACAGGGAAAAGCCTTACAACATTAATTATACAATTAAACGCTTTCATAAAGCTCGATTGATGTTTATATGCTTATGATGTTTATTGACTTTGACTAATACAAAATCTTGCTGTTGTCATTGTCTGACAATGAAAGTAAATGACTTAAGAAAATATTTCATATTGAATTAGAAAAAAATGGAAAAATTCGTTGTTGTCGCATCATTTTTATGTTCTACAGTCTACTCATCACGTTTTTTATTGTTCTGTTTGGGAAGTCCTTAGATTTCGGAGCATTTTATTTATCACTATCAAGACAACTTTAGTTGAAATCGAAGGAAACTCCGTGAATAAAAGTTCTATACCAAAGATATTAGAGTTCTGAGAATTCCCGATTTAGTCAATTAAAATCAAGCAGTCGTTGAATAAATAATAGACATAACTCTAATAGTGACTCCATTTTTCACACAGCTGCCGAATCTATCATTGGTCCTTATAATCCTAAAATAATTAAAACAAAATTACAATGTGTTTGCGATATTGATTGTGAATAGCTGAATAAACTGGTGCTGAATCGAATCCAGAGGGATTGTTATGCTTCAGAGGTTTTTCAACTTCATTATTATTACAATTACGCACCACAGGGAAAAATGCCAAAGCTGTATTTTTCTTGACTGCAAATAACTGCAAAATGCAGGATTTTTGGAGTGAACACTGATTGTCTTATGGGATTTTGCTTGTAGGGTTGAGAATTAAGGCTCGGCTCATGTATAGCGACTAAAAATTTACAAAATTTTTAATTGCCAGAGATATAAAATTTTGTGAAAACAATTCATTGCAATGATTGAAAGCGAGACCGATTAGTTTTATTTAGTTTACAGAAGAGTTTTCGACTATAGCTTCACGTACAAAGAAATGCGGTCGAAAACATTACAAGAGTATTTTTTTTTTTTAAAGAGCATAGTTCGTTTTTTGGATATCCCACAAAATGACGATTAGGAATTCTTGTTTTTTGGGAGACCATCATTCTTTTTTTCTGGAGGAATCATAGTTTGATTTCCGACCATATATGACCAACTACAGTAAAATTCGGAGTCTGGAGATTAATATGGCGACCGTCTTATTTGTAAATATCAAAGTCTCTCTTATAACTGCTGCTAACGGCAATTTAGCGTTGCTATACATGAACCGAGCCTTAGAATTGTTGGGAAATCAATAATGATATTGAGTGCATGATCTAGATTGGTCCATTTTTCTTCTTAAAAAATATTGTTCCAAAGTCTATCAAAATCTTATTGCTGGAACTAGTTACAAATCTGATACAATATTTATTTCGATTTTTGTGTCTAAACCAACGAAAGCAAACCTGCGATCGCCGTATATTAGATCCTGTGTTACTCCAAATACAAGTTTTGCAAACATGATTTCATCCACTTCATCTTTGTGCCGTAGTAAAATTCTCTATGTCAACAAGTTTACATACGAGTATTTTAGTTTTCAGAATGATAAAAATGTGGTTCCTTCAAAAACTTTCCTGTTTAAATTTTAATTAAAATTAACAGATGAAAAGTACCATCAAATCAGGTTTTCAATCCAACTGTAACTATTTCTTTTTCACTCTAATACTCAATAGACTAAAGCCACAATTTTGAACAGTTGAGTGGGAATTCCTTCTCTTCTTTTTTCAGTTTACCGTTGCAATACTAAAGAGAAAAGATGCCTTATATTGCGTTAAATGACAGCTTACAGAAAAAGAGAAAGAAGGTGCTCTGAAAAGATTATGTTATTACTGCGTGCAATTGAGTGACAATGCCATTTACTTCTATGCATAAAATAAAATTGTTCTCTGTTTTTCTCTTTTGTTTCAGGACAGGACTAAACATCCTGAAAGGAAAGCGATCTCGCAAAAAAATAGCTACAGTCAAGAAGACGAAGAGCAGTANTACTAAAGAGAAAAGATGCCTTATATTGCGTTAAATGACAGCTTACAGAAAAAGAGAAAGAAGGTGCTCTGAAAAGATTATGTTATTACTGCGTGCAATTGAGTGACAATGCCATTTACTTCTATGCATAAAATAAAATTGTTCTCTGTTTTTCTCTTTTGTTTCAGGACAGGACTAAACATCCTGAAAGGAAAGCGATCTCGCAAAAAAATAGCTACAGTCAAGAAGACGAAGAGCAGTAGGAACGAAAACCATCAAAAAAAAGTTTTAAAGCGAAAAGGAGTCCAGGAACGAAGGGAAGCACTTTTCTGTGACTTGTGTAGGGTTTGCTAATAAAAAGCTTGTGCTTCGCCAAACCTAAGTTACAGACTTGCACTACATTAATTTATTTCCTACTGTACAAAACAACATACAGTCGTTACAGACGACAATACACAATCAAACAAAAAAAAAGATGTTCATTATTGGTATTTGCACGACTACGACTCTTACGAAGTATCAAAAAGTAACAGTAACAGTAATGGTAGCAGTAAACGTCTATGAACCAATGTAAACAAAATTGTAGACGATCATCAATAACACCTCAAGAAACAGGTCGCAAGTTTGCCATCGTCATCGTCTTTGTTACTTCACTTCGCACTGCTTCAAAGTCAGATATCGCGTCATTATGAGGAACATTACCTTTGAAATACTGAAGGCGATTGCTGTACTCCTCGTCTTCTTCCCGATCGTCGACTTGGTTGGTAAGTTCAAAAGATTTTTTCTCTTTTTCTATTAAAACGGTCTTTGGGGAAAATGACAGAGTAAACGCTTCAACTACAATTGCTCCACTCCTGACGACCTATTCTTAATTGTGATCTTATGGTTTATATAAAAGAAGAAGGGAGAAAGTAAGTAAAAGCATGTGACTAACGAGTCGTTTCACTCTTTCACTTTATCGCACAACCAAAACTTCAGCTCGTGCTCCATTTAATTCTCCTCAAAGAACAAGAACATCTAGTAAGACTACGGAACTGTTATTATCTGTGACTGAAAAAAATCTTACGACAATTAGCATCCTCATTCAACCAGACTGGACTTTTTTATTCGGAATAATATCATTATCCTGGACTGAATAATAAACTTTTATTCTTACTAAACCTGTTTTCCACCATCTTACCTTCCCCATTTCCCTTTCTTCTCCCACGAGAATAGAAGAAAAACTATAAAAAAACGTCGGGGAAGTAGAAGTATCAAAGCAAAAGCAAGTACCTAAGCAAGTATACCAATTATAACGTTTGCAGTAGCATTAAAGTGAAAGTCTGTCTTGTCGCAATAGGTCGCTTATAATTACTAATTCAACCCACTTTAAACAAACTAGTCCAGACAGGTTGAAGTGAAGTTTTTAGTGGATACAGTTAAAATTAGATAAAAAGTCTAAATTCGGTCTAATCATTTGCCTTCATCTCATCCATTTTGTGTACTAGAGGTGAGAATAGAGTAGTGGACCAGATATGATTGAAACCAGACGAGAACCATCGTAGAGTTGGCAAGAAGCATCTGGCATGGGTGATGACAACTACTCACAACTAGGGTAATAAGTAAACGTTTCTTGGACATTAGGACAGTGTAATTACGATATGATATACTTACCACTAGACCTTGACTAGAACATCTTCAGATATTATGCGAAATCTGATGCTATCTTTTGGTATACTAAATTACCCTCAAGTGCAGATATTTATGAATCGACGACTTCTTAAAAATTCCTCTACGTTTTCAACCAGCAAGGCTTTCGTATTTTTGTCAATTCTCTTCCTGTAAATTTATCCACGAAAATAAATATGTCTTGAGGCATGCAAATCCGTGAAAAGGCTGATGATGAATTAAGCAAAAAGTTCGAAACTTTTATGAACTCAATAACGTGCTAACTAACAACGCACACATGAGATCTGATGATATTTAATTACAACCAATACGTAAATAAGGTAAATTTCCGGTAAGAACTGAAAAACTTTTATTAAGTCCAGCAAAAATACTTTATTCCGCGTAATAGGAGATAAATTTTTACGAAGATTGCGTAGGACGACAGGAAATTGTTAGGTTACCGGATGGGCATATAACCCGCACTTTTACCCTATGGATTTTGGTATTTCTAGATTCAGCAGAAGGCAAACTAAACGAGAGTGAGACAGCAGCACTGGCATTCTACTATTTTAGCCCTAAACAATTTACGAATGCGAATCACATTTCCTTTTGTCGTCCTTGTTCAAGAGGTAAACAAAAAAGCCAGGATCAAGTCACGGCAGGTGAGCCCAGCCTCATCATTTCATACCACTATCACACTGTCATAGTCATTGTCTACCCTCATAATTTCCCTTAATAGCTCTTGAGTAACAGTCGGGAAAACTCTGGTCAGGCTACACTGCTTCCCTTTATCGAGAAAACAACTTTTCACTTTCACCTGCACTCAACTGAACTTCCTTTAATGAGCCCAGCTGGAGAGCTAGAAAGATTGTAAATACTCTACCTCATTTCATTCTCTTATCATGAGTCAGAGTCAGAGGAGATAATAAAAACGGAAATGGCTAGAGGAAAGCAAAAATTTATGAAAACGTACACCGCCATAACCATAACCATAGTTCATTTATGAATGAGTAGACCATCCGATGAGATGTGTTGGTTGGTTATGCTATTGGAGAAGTGCTGAAGTTATGAATGAGGTAGTGGTTGTGCAATACTTTGATACGGATAAATAAAAGGAAACCCTTGTATTCGCAACCGTCGACCTAGAAAATAGTGAATAAGTAATGCAGGCGATGAAAATGGAAGTGAAAGTGGGATTGTTGCTGTTGCATAAGAAAAAGCATATCTGTCAGTTAGTAAATGAATGATGGGCTAGAAACAATGTCGGCTCATCGTCATGATTGCGATTGTGAGAAAATGAGAGTAACCGAACCCACTATCCACGTCAGTCTTAAGGGGAAATCTCTTTTCTTTGTGGGTCGGACGAAGAAGAAACAAAAGGATTCACCATTTTAGCCATCCATTGCGTTATGAAAATTTGAAAGAGGATGAGCCCGAGCATTTTAAATTTTACCAATAAAGCCCCTACTTATCCCTTTAAAATGCCGTCGCAAGCTTATGATAAGATAAGCTTGGGGAAAAGCTATTCAAAAAAAGTTTTTGTTTACCTTTCCACGCCCACTCAGATACTGGCTTTATTTCACTTTGCTCTATTTTTGCTTTTCTTTCGGTTCAATTCAATTCAGGATTTCAAACAGGAATACTTCTTTACATAGAACTTCGGTTGGAGCTGAAGCGGCAAAGAAGAAAAAGAATTTCCGTTTTATCTGACGATCATCTAAACCACTCTCAAAAAACAGTACTGGTTCCATGCTATAATTCTCGCAGTGCAGTGGCTTAGACTAGTAAAAGACATGGACATGTACTGTTTTTGTAGGCTGAAAAAAATGAATGCAGATTTGCAGTAATAAAATGTGGACTGCTCGGATCCTACTTCTTTTTTAGCTGAAGGCTGAGGATAGAAAGTAGACCATTTATTTACATTTTCGATAATTTTGCATCCCACATAGGGAGTAAAGTCAGTACTTAAAATATTCAGAATTGGAATATTTGAGTTGAAATCGAAAAAAATGCAAAACTGAAAATGAGTCGAGTCACTATTATTCAGGTAGGTAAGAATTATATTAATATTATATTTTTGAGGAGTAATTACTTCCAGAGAAATGTCACGATGGACGAATTATAAGCCACAAGCTCGTAACTAGTTGGTCAATCGGTTTCAACTGAAACTAGGTTTTTTCGTACTCCAAGTTTCTAAGTTGTAGGAGACCAAACGAACAAAAAACTTGAACAGATAAGAAAATATCATGAATTTACTCCCTATTCTCACGTTGCATTTAATATTGCATTTGACTTGGCTGATATACCGACTACATTACCCCGACACATAAGTACGGCCCACTAAACTTAAATTGCCTTTCAAAGGAAAAAAATCCTTATCCCGGATGGGTAAGTATGAATGAATGGAGAAGAGCCCTACAGCCTGCAGGAGAAAAGGGAAAGTTATTTTTTATGAAGGCTGCATTATATAAATCAAATTCCATCTGGGATGTGGAGTAAAGTGAGCTGAA